>JASPKZ010003841.1:890000-912500 GCA_030220185.1 Diploptera punctata | reverse complement strand
GATTTTTTTCTTAAATTAAATATGGTAATGTTTACGAATACTGAATAATAGTTCTAATACTAACAAATGATCTTACTGACTATGAAGTTTATCTATTTGCATATAGTTTTCCATTCTTTGTAATTTATGACTGAATAATTATCTTCACAAATCATCAACACTTAAGTTAATTAAATTAAATTAAATTAAATTAAATGTAACATACAGGCCTGCTTTGCATTTTGGATATTTTAGAAATGCGTAACATTCTATGATACTTCGCATTATCGTGGCAAGTTTTCGCGTTTAAGGTAAAGCTGATTCAATGTTGGATTTCTAAAATAAAAACATTTACTGTCAGTATTTTTACTCCATATTATTAATTAATTTTCATTTTTCTCGAAACTCTACATTAGATGAAACTTCTCAGCAGTAATTGTAAGTTAAATCGTATTTAATGTTACTTATATTATTACAATTATATATTATACATTATTATTATTATTTTTATTACTATTAGTATTATTATCATTATTATCATTATTACTATTATTATTATATTATTATCATTATTATTATTATTGTTATTGTTATTATTATTAGTATTATTTTTACTATTACTATTACTATTACTATTAATATTACTGTTAATATTACTATTATTATTATTATTATTATTATTATTATTATTACTATTATTATTATTATTATTATTATTTTATTCTTATTATTATTATTATTATTATTATTATTATTATTATTATTATTATTATTATTATTATTAGTATTATTATTATTATTTATTTGCTGTTCCGCGCCGTTCTCGGGTTGTCTAAGGCATCAATGCCTTGGCGCAGAGCTTTAGGACACGCGCTAGTTTGAATCTCCACGAGGGAAGAAATTTTCACATGGGATTTCAGTACTTATGCAAGAAATTACGTATATATTATAAGTAGCGGATCCCGACTGCAAACCAAATATTATTTGCTGGGGACTCGATATGTTGAACACAACAAATCTCTTTACTGACTGTAAATTCGAAAGCTCTGTAAATGACACGTTTGGATGTGAGTCAGTAGTCTGTTTGATGACCAAGGGTTTTCTAGTCCTGTTGCACCATAGAGTTTATTTATTATACATAATTTTAGAGAATGTTTGTTAGCACATTTAAAAAATTATAAAGGGATACTTACATTAGTATTTAGTAGGGTTTTAGGGCTCGAACGTCCGAGCCCAATAATAAGCCACGTAAACTACTATCAATGAAATGGGTAAAGCATTTACATCATATGCAGAATCCTTAAAACAAAAATGTTTCACCTTTGACATTCTGAGCTAATGTTTTCCAATCATTCCCTGTATAATTCATCTCCCTCAAATCAGGCTAAATATTATTCTCCCAACTCATTTTTGTGCCTGCTAAACACTTTCATTCTAGTTTTTCTACAAGACGTTTCATGCTACTCTATTGTGCCACATATCATGCGAATTGCATTCTCACTCACATTCAAAGACATTTTTCCATCTATTTAATATACTCCTGGAATCTGCAATCATATCCCCATTTTCATTCCGAATTATGTTTGTGCTAGCCAGAAACCCTTTCTTCTCTATCCTAATTCCCTGATATAATTCTCTAAAGTTCCTATTTTTTGCATTCATTTCAAGATTATTAATCTTTTCTCTCAAATTTCCCCCCTTATTTCTCTTCAGTAACCTAGGGGTTTCGCGTCTAATACAATCCAATTGCTCTAAATTTACCTAATTTGGCTCGTGTAACCATTTTCTTTTTTGCTAGCTTTCTTTTCATTATGATGTCGGTACATTCCTCATCAAATATTTATTGTTTTGCTTTTTTTTAATAACCAAATGTTTTTTATGCTGACAATTTACAGCCTCCTCTTCTTCATTTATATCAGCTTATTCTTCGATTGCCACATTGTCATCTGAAAATTTCAGTATTTCAAATCTATTAGCAATATTGATTTGGTATTATTGCCGCATTTCATCATTTTTCAAATTTTTAATTCAAATTTTTCAGGATCATCTTTAGCGTTTGTTCCTCTCATAAGCGACCAGATGATGATCCGAATTGCAGTATGTCCCTCTAACTGATCTAATATCGATGATGCTACTGTTCCAGCGTTCGTCCACTAATACATGATCTATCTGGTTCCGAGTTTTACCATCTGGAGACATCCAGGTGCATTTATGAATATCCTTATGCTGAAATGCTGTGCTCTTAACAATGAGATTTTTTGATGCGGTAAAGGTGACTAATCTAACCACATTGTCGTTACTATCTTCATGAAGACTGAATTTGCCTATTGTTGGTTTGAATATATCTTCCCGCCCAACTTTTTTATTAAAATCTCCTAAAAACAATTTTCATATGATACCGTGAAAGATTATCAAATACGCAATCTAATTCTTCATAGAACTCATCCTTGATTTTGTCATCCCCTATCTTCTATAGGACCATGTACATTTACGATTACAAAATCATGTCGTTTATCCTTTAAAATTATGTATGCTATCCTATCACTGACAAAATTAATATCTCGGATAGCGGAGAGATCCTCCTTCGGACTAAAATCCCGTTCCAAATTCAGGTCTTTCTGTACCCCCGTAATATAATTCAAAGATTCCTGATTGACTACCTTCTCCTGGCCACCTAACTTCCTGTAAAGCGACTATATCCAAGGGTTATTTATCTAATTCCCGCGTTAATTCCTCTAGTGTCCCATTATTGTATAAAGTCCTAACATGCCATGTTCCCAGGAACATATCCCTGTGTTTGAGCCTTTGGCATGGATTCCCTAAAGTAGTCGTCGCCCGAAGAACCGAATGGGGGACTATTTTACCTTAGTGGAACCCATGTCCGCGTTTCTTGACGGTTGTATTTGTACGGTGAAAGTTCGTCACTCTTTCGACCAAGGTACTTTTTTCGTCTGCTTATCACATTCAACCAATCCGGCACGGGTAACCCTATCGGCAGCAATTCTACCGTCGGCATAGCTCTCGAAGTCAGCCAATTGCATTCTACGAAACTTAATTGTTCTTATTAGAACTGATTTCCCAGAAAGATCATATGGCAGACTGTTATATATTTTTTATCCATTCACCTGTCTGTTCATCTCTCTTTGGTAAAAAATCCTAAGAACTTTATTCTCATAATATACTCGTAATCTCTCCTCCTCTCTTAAAAATAAAACGATGTTTCGCGTCCATATAAATACGTATAAATGGATAATCAGATTTTTATGTACTTTCATTTTAATATTTTTAGAAATTTGGGATAAAAAGAGTCCCTATAATACATAATAGCATGTATTTCTAGAAATGAACCTATGTTAATTTCTTGCTGCTCCTTATTTATGTATGTAATTATTGTCCCTAGCTATTTGAATACCGACACTTATTCGAAATTTCCCTCATTTTTTGTCTGTAAATATTATAGAATAAATAAAAAAATATAGAAATGTAGTATAAATTGATTTTAGAAACTTAAAGGAATTGAATAAGGAATATGAAACCAGAGATTCTTGAAAATGAGAAGTAAAATCCCAGAAAATCCATAGTACTGAGAAAATACCTTCAAAGACTTTTTTTATATCTAAAACTTAGATTCGCAAAAGTGTTCTATGCAGAAAATAAAACGAAATGCGTCGAATTATTGCTTGTGTTATTCACAAAGGATTTGAGTCTTCAGATTCAATTCTTGGACGAAGTTTGATTTGATAAAAGTGACGTTGTAGGATTTATAAGGAAAATGCGTATATTATAAATCAAATTTTCAGTTCGATTTTATATATACGCTGTAATGTTGTTTTATAAAATTCTCACTGTAATAGAACGGACAAAGATTAGATACCCATAAAGCCGAACAAACGTTATACTTAAATCCTATTTTATAAAGGTGTTCAACATCTCTCCTGATAATAAAATAAAAGTATTTTTCTTCTTTACAGGCATTAGGTTCTTTGCCCTGTTAAAATGTAACTTGAACTTTGAATCCATCGTTTCATAAAATGACACTAATTGGACGGTAATGAAATATGGCTTCAGGTTATGGATATGTAACCCAACCGAGTGAGGGTAAAAGTTTAAATCCCCAATAACGCTGTGACGTACCGATAATAAAACATTTTGCTACATATCAGTACCAAACATTTATTACGATATATTCTACTGTTATATGTGGAGCTGTATAACCCGCCACAGACCTGTAATCCACTGTAGAGATTACGCACTAGATTGGTGGAGCTAGTACAACTGCAGGGAACAAATCGTATACATTAATCTAGAAACATTGACCTTCAAACCGCCAATTCCAGTCTTAATGATTTGTTCTTAATTTTCGGTATATTTTGAAAGTATACAGTACTTCTGTCTGAACATTCTCACACGATCTCTGACGACATTCCAACACCATAACCCTTACAATATGTTGTTGTTTGATTGTAGTATGTACATAAACTTCACTGCGAGCACATGCTTCCTTCTGATGTCATGCTCACATCATTCATGACATAATCGGCATTACCTCACCTCTCAGTGACGCATTGTGGCAAACGGGCCTATATATATCCATGGCATTCTGTATATTTTTTTTCCTCCAAGGCACAACAGACCTAGAAGGCCCTTGGCCTATCAGCCAACTGCTAACCTCACATCCACTGTTTTAATCACAGAGGTAGACGATCATCCAGCTAATATAGGGGTGACAAGTTTTATACAGGGTGTATCAAAAAAGGATGGCGCAAACTTACATGGTTGAAAGTACACGATAATAGAAGCAACAATGTCCCAGTAAACATGGGTCCGCAAACGAGTCGTTTGCGAGATAATTACGAATGTATGGTTACAAGCCGCCACTGACTTCATTGTAAACATCGTCCTAGTTAGTACAAATTAATTTGAATTTAGACTTTACTATTAATTTTTCATCTCATTTAGTTCACATTTCACAGTTCACTTCACTTATGGCTTACCTGTTAAAGGATGTGTTCGAAGTGTCTTCCTTGCATCTGGATGCAATGCTGTACTCGTCTCTGCAATGAATGTAGAATTCTTTCGAAAACCCCTGGATCATTTCTGAATTCTTGACAAGGATGTACAACTCTCTGCTCAAGTTCTTCAATCGTGTTAACAGGTGTGCTGTACACTTCGCTTTTGAGGTGACCCCAGACACAAAAATCAAAAGGATTTAGATCATGTGATCTTGGAGGCCAAGGTACAGATCCGCCTCAACCTATCCATCTTTGGCCATATCTGTGCATTAGATGCCATCTCACAGCAGCAGCAAAATGTGCCAAAGCTCCATCATGCATATGCCACAAATTACGACGTTGCTGAAGGGTAACATCCTCAAGCAATCCTGGAAGATGACGCCCGCAGAAACCTAAGGTACCTCCGTCCATTAAGTTTTCGTTGGAAGAATGTGTGGCCCAATGAGATGATCACCTAGTACCCCTAACCACACATTCAGTGAGAAACGGTGCTGATGTGGTGACTCATGAACAGCATGTGGGTTTATTTCACACCAAAAATGTGTATTATGGTAATTAAAAACACCATCGCATGTGAATCCTGCTTCATCTCTACATAAAATGTTACATGCGAAACGAGGGTTGACTACAGTCTGTTGTTGCATCCACTGACAACAAAACATCACTCTAGGAACAAAGTCTGCATCATTGAGACATTGAACTCATTGGAGGTGGTAAGGGTACAGTAAATTGCACTGTAAAATTCTCCATACACTACTGTGGCTTAGTACAGGCACTTGTGTGGCAATTCTTCTCGTCGAAATTCCTGGAGAGAGCTGTAATGCTTCCAACACCATATCCTCAACCTCAGGCGTAATGTGAGCAGGCCTACCTACTGCTCTGCCATGTACAAAACCCCCATTTTCTCTCAGGCACTGATGGACCCTTGTAAATGTACGACTTTTGGGGTGTCTTCGATCAGGATATGTTTCATGGTACAAGTGTGCAGCCTCCCGTGCATTGCCATTAGCCCTACCGTACATGAAATGCATATCTGCATACTCTTCGTTACTGTAAGGTTCCATTGTAACTACAGCATAGCACAAGTGGCACTCCTCAGACGAGACTGATACCTTTTGAGACTGTGTACTGTATCCGTCCTGTACGTTCTGCGTGTATGGTTTGATTATAACTCCACCTCTCGGCAATGTTCAGTTTTGTAAACAAAGAACATAGGACGGCTTCAATTGCACAAGGAGTAAACCGTACGATGTTACAAAACAATGCTGTCAGTGGTGGCTTGTAACCATACATTCGTAATTATCTCGCAAACAGCTCGTTTGCGGACCCATGTTTACTGGGACATTGTTGCTTCTTTTATCGTGTACTTTCAACCATGAAAGTTTGCGCCATCCTTTTTTATACACCCTATATATATATATATATATATATATATATATATATATATATATGTATGAAAAAATCCTTGATTACCAATACCATAGAAAGTAGCACTTATTTTTTTCTGCAAGTTCATATAAAGTTATGTTACTAAAATAAAATAATGCATAGGCCTACTATATAATCTCGTAAATAATAAGATAAAGTGATCCCACTATAGACCTTAGCAGACCCTGGGTCAGATGGAGGTTAACTCCCATGTTTCGTTGTCAATGCTGCGTGACGGCCGCCTTTACCCAAGAACAAGAATCTGGTGGTCATTTCCGTTAGAAATTAGTTGATCCCAGGGTCATGGTGCCGTCAGGTGTTTTTTAAAAAGTCTGACTCTACCGGGAATCGAACCCTGGGCCTTCCGGCTTATAGCGTATTGTCTAATCAAATACGCCACGGCTTGCCCAAATCTCGTAAATCCTTTCAACAATTGTCACAACAAAGATTGCTTACTTTACTAGAATGCTCAAAAAATGAAAGGGAGAAAAATACTTCTGAAATAATAAATAAGATTATTCCTCATCGTAATCCTTTTGTAAAATCGGCCGGGAGTACTCTAGGGTCAATGTTCTGAAATCTGTGGTGCTAATCATAGAACTAAATTTGAATTAATAGCTCAAGATATCTACAAAAATTAATAATTGTTTAAGGATGAAAAGGTATACATTTATTATTATTGATTTCTCCTTTCTTATTCGTAGATTAACCTCTCTATTTTAGGTATTTTTACATGTTCCATGGCACTCAGACTTACAGTAATACGACCTGACGGCAGAGAAAGTTTAATCTTTGGATCACATACTGATACATACTTTTTTTGACAAGGTGGACCTCCCGAATAAGGGAGCAGTTCAATACTGGCCCATGTCCGAGACATTCATAATAAACACTGCGAATATGACAGGAATATTATGATATTATGATGCCACAATGGTGCTCGAGGACTGTTTGGATCTTAAAGTTTCGCAATATTTGTCTTACAAGGGAAGAAAATCCCCGAAAAAAGGAAACCTCGCCCAAAAAACTTGTCCTCATCGTTGATCGAACACGGACCCCGCTCCATAAGAAGCAACGACGTAATCTCGAGACCACAGCGTGGTCTTACTTACTTATAAAAAATTCTTATACAGGCTTTCATCAGTTGTTTAGTTATACAATGTATAAGCCTTATATAGAGCATGTATAATTTCCTTACTAATAAACGTTGTACACGAGCTATATAACAATACAATTCTTATACACAATACGTCACATATTCGTCATCATTATGACGTCAGAATATATTACGCGCAGTTTGTAACAGAAAGACTACAACATCAACTAGTGATTAATTGTGTAAGAAATGAGGATAGATAAGAATAAATATAGATTCCCTAATTGGGGAGGTACGGAAAAAATAAGTGTGTTTTAATATATTTACATTTTTCTTTAGTCTATGTCAAAATATATCGCAGAATTAGTTTCACAGATAGTGTGCCGCCATCTAACATCAAGAACTTCGAACAATTCTTGGAAATAAAAGTGTTCCCATTACTTATGAATTATATGCAGTGTTTTAAGATATGTTAGAAAACTTTCAAAATAGTAGGAAATGTTAGCGAAAATAGAATAACGCTTTAAGCGTAAAAAAAAGCATCTGCAACTTCATCATAAATCGAACCTAGGACCTCATGGACTGAAGTCAGAATCTCTAACAACAAGACTATCAAGCTAACATGTGGTTTGCAGCAATAATAGTCCTTTATAATTAAATACATTTTTATATCGGTATGTATATTTTGTATTAATGATGCAAGAATGTTTTGTTAAAACAATATTATAAAGCATTTAAACTACATTCAGGTCAAATCTTGTCTCACAGCAACTAATGTAGAACATATTCTTTTGTGAATCAATGTTCAATTTTAAAATAGTATTAGGCCTAATCGAGAATGAGTGTAACAAAAGGCATTTTATGATGCTTTATTTTCCTACCCAGAGCTTTATTATTATTATTTATGTCCTGTGCATCCATCAAACATCCATCAAAGTGTTGCATTTTGCGTTAAATTTAAGGAAACTGTCATCAATATCATAAGAAAATAATCAGTTGATCTTAAAGTCCGACATTTTTTCTAGTTATACAATCCTTAAACAAGGCTGAACATGTATAACGATTCCCATGTAAAGTTGTACACCTCTTATACACTGAACAGCAAATACAGTGTTTATTAGTAAGAATTTTCAACTGAGATGTGTATAAACCTTGTATAAAAGTTATATATGGATTATTAGTAAGAGGGTAAAAGTATAAAAAATTGGCTTTATACATATATGTATATATATATATATATATATAATCAACTCTTTTATTTTTGCGCGATAGTTCGTTTTGTCGTACTTACAGGAATAGCGACTATGATTAAAAGTCCAACTTCCTACATTTCGGGATTGCCAACCTAAATAACTATACTGTAATATTACATATTACAAACACGCGTGTGAGAAGTAAAACCACTGCCCTTTGTGTTCTACGTACAATGTATATACAAAAAATATCCGAAAGATAGTGTTAATATACATTATACAAAATAAATCACTGCATTTAAAAAAAACTGAACTTGATTTGATATAATATAAAACAATAAATACGTATTTGCCGCCATTTTATCACTAATTGGTCTCATAGCCTCCTGTTATTTCAACTAATAAACATTGCCCACACTCTTAAAGTTAGTCAATTGTTTATAATGAATGCAAATATTTCTGGCAAAGGTGTTATTATTTTACTATTATTTTATATTTTGAAAACACCATCGAACAAAAAATAATGTACAACGCACGTTTGTGAAGTGTTTTACAGAATCTCAGAAATTAAATACCTCACTATCGCTCGGTTTTTAAACATATCCCACGCTTCTTTAAAAACCACTTCACAGCCTCGCATCGTAATATACTATAAATAATCACAAATTACAAACCGACAAATACAAAATGAGGCCAGGCCTCAGTGGGTAAAAATCACGATACACAAAAACACAAGCTATAAATTGCGTAACGGTTCTCTTGGGAATGTCGTTTCAACTGCCACAGCAATAAAATCAGTGAGTAACTCACATATTGCTATCTCCGCGGAAAACGTTAATTGAAACAAAACACAAATAATAATAATTAATCTGTATACTGTATATTATTGAGCCAGATAGCCCAGAATATGACACAAACTTGGCGATCCGAACATGGGAAGAGATTTGTCTTCATACCTACGTATCATGACGGTCATGTATATACACCGTGTCCCATTCAAACCTCCCACATTTTAATTAATCATATATAACAAAGTATGCGGAATTGTGAAAGGAGGCCGGTATTAAACGAAACAGACACTCAAAGAATTTTCATTGCCACACACTAAAACATCTATATATGTGCACCATTAGTAGCACGAACAATATCAAGTCTATATTCTATTTCGTGATACGTTCTGTCCAACATGTCCATTGGTACTGTTGCATTTGTGTCAAGGATACGGGTGTAAATGATGATGATCTTGTACTGGAGTCGCAAACACACGGTCTTTTGCAAATCCCCAGGGGAAGGAGTCCAGTGAAGTGATGTCTGTCGAACGTGTTTTATGTCATTATTATCCAACATGCGGCAGATGAATTAACTGCAACAATGAAAACAAAAATTCTTCGAGTCTCCCTTCATTTTTATACCAACCTCATTTCATAATTCCGCATATTTTGAGAGTTATGATTAATTAAAAATGTGAGAGGATTGAATGGGACACTTGAATTACGGAACCTAACATACAACTGTACAAATTCTAACATTTATTGTACTTTTCTTCATACTTATGATTGGTGATTTTACTCTTTTCTTATTTTTTTTAATTTTTCTTTCTCTCACAAACAGATATAGGGGCCTACATGTATATAGACCTATTGTATATAATTTATACTCAGGTATGTCTGACATCTTCCTGTGTCCATTTCAAGATTATAAACCCAATTTCTATTCCTTTCTATTTATCCAGTTTTTCCTCCAAGCTTCTTTCTTCTATTGTTCTGACTACTCCTTGTACTGTATCAATGTTAGTTTTGGTCTTCCTCTCTTCATTCTTCCTGCCGGATTCCATTCATAAATGTTCTTTGATAATCTGTATTCCGTCATTTTTTTTCATGTGTCCAAACCATCTCAATTATGTAGTTTTTATAATTCCTTGTAAGGGTCCTCGCACTTTCATATCTTTTCTTATAATATTATTTCAAATTATCTCTCTCCTCGAAATTCTTGCTGACCTGTAGAATGGAATATTTATCTGTTGTTCTTGCTTTTAAATGTCTTGTCTTTTACGCTATTGTAAACTGTAAATGTATGAAGACCAGTAAATCTTAGAATTTATCGATATAACCTAATATTTATAATCCAGTAAAGAACCGAAATACCTTATTAGATGTAAGCTACTCTACATTTTGAACACTTACCAAGATATTTTTGTAAAACAGGATTTACTGATGAGAGCGGGAAATATATAAAATACATTTTAAAAATTTTACTAGTGTTTGCCGTTTGGTTATAATCTCACCACCGTTGTGTAGGTTCAGACACGTTTCCAAACATCACTCTTTGTTCCTACTCCGCATCCAACCTACTATAACGGCTAAACCTAGTACCAATATTTTTTTATGAAATCCAAATCACGAGATTTACCAACATCTCTTCAAAGTTCAAAATTTATACATTTAATAAGGCATCGGGATTGTACCACCTATATCGATAAATGTTAGGATATACTGTTAAGTTCTAATATTTATTAGTCTTGTTACATTTACATAGCATATATATATATATATATATATATATATATATATATATATATGAGTGTGTGTGTGTGTGTGTGTTTATATATTCCACCATAACTCTGGAATAAGTAGAAAAACCAATTAGACTTGGTACACATATGAACTGCAATAAAAAAAATTGTAAGAGGTAAGAGAACTCTAACAACCCTAGGAGATAAGAAGGAGTGACATGTAAAAAGTAATCAAAACAACCTATATATGTTCCAGCATAACTGTGAAAAGTCCGGAGAAATTTGTGACAAACTCATTGCATATACAACATGGAGAAGATTTTGTGCGGAGCAGGATACTCCTGACATCCATAAGGGGGAGGTGAAAGGAGGTGATATGTAAAAATAACCGAAAATGACATATATTAATGTCAAATCCATAGTTTTGTGGGTAGCTAAGCCGATTGGTGTCAGTCCCGATGAAAGTCAAACCAGCGTTCGTCCACTAGTACTACTATGTGAAGAACAAAATCTTCAAAATAACATAGAGGAATGTCCAACCCTTAGCTTTCGGGGTCGATAAGCTGATTGATAACAGTTCGGACGATACTAAACCCAAGCATAACCTCTAGAACCCATGAGGGCAAATATGAACATTTACAGTCCAAATGACGTTTTAAGATCAAGTTCAGTCCCCAACAGAATAGGTGGTGAGAGAGGACGAAAAACAATTGTTCGAAATGACAGAGAGTAGTGTCGAGCCCATAGTTTCTGGGGTCGCTAAACTGATCTCTGGCAAGAAAACTAGGATACATAAATACCTAGATAATGCCGGGTAATCAGCTAGTTTATTGTATACCGTAATAAACAATCCTTTCAGGGAAAAAGAAAGATAATATCAACGCCAGTGACAACAACATAGAAAAATTGTGGAATTAACGTCTAGCCCACATAAGGAATTCAAACACCGACCTTTATGAAGGAAAAAACGTCGAGGAAGGTAGGGAAAAAAATGTTTAGAGGATATGAAAATCCTTCCATCTTCCAGATAATATCATCTAATAGGTGATATAACAGAGAATGAACCCATTCTTCCCAAATGTGAGCGCTGTGCATTAACATGAAACTACCTCAGTACACATAAATTCAAGTAATATGATTATTCCATTATTTTTATTATTAGATACACTTCATGTGCGGATCTCCGTGGCCACGCCCTTTGGATATGTATCAAAAGAGTCTGTATGTGTACCATAAAAATTGTGTATAACTTTACCATTAAAATCGAATATGTAAAAATGAATTGTTTGTTTGTTTGTTTGTTTGTTTGTTCGTATTTTACGCTGCCATACCGTTCATCCCATTGTGATGGGGCTTTTAGCAAAATGTTCAGGAGATTCCCGGTATGAGCATAGGCTATAAGAGAGTTGTGATACTCCACTCATACGCCCTTAAAAAAACCCGTTGTAGTGAAAAACCTGAAGAAAGTATCTTTTTGGATGTTCAAATGGCTTACGCTGCCTAAACCATTACGAATACACAAAATTCATGTACACAGAATTGAATATCTAAAACAACTCTACAAAACGTCCGCGACAGCGTATATCTTTTACGGATAACTCACAATAACCATTTTTGTCTTTCATTGATGCCAAGAAGATCGGGATAAGTATATGACCCGGGCAAATGTAGCAGTGCACGGCGGGTATTCTTTTTACGGATAACTCACAATAACGAATTTTGTCCTTTAGATCATTTACGCCAAAAAGATCGGGATAAGTAGATTACCGGGCAAGCCGGGTAATCAGCACGGAGTATCTAAAAATAATTGATATATAATTTTTTCCCTTTTACTTATTCAACTAAACATACGTAAAAACATATTAATTTTCATTTACAGTATTTATGCGTAGCAGCGCACGCCGAGTATTAGCTAGTTATATATAAAAATTAGAGGCTAGTGAAGTATTTTATTAGAAGTGTAACAACATACAGATTTTATATCTGTACAGTTTTTCTATAATATAAAATATTGTTTGTTTCTTCTTTCTGCTAATAATGTTTGTGGTAATGTTAAAAGTTCATCTCAAAAGAAACTCCTAATTGAATGCGATTGACCGCCAATCGGGCGGCGACTACTTTAATCATAGCCGTCAACAAGTTTTAAGGTAAATTTTAGGAAAAAATTACGGCTAATGAAGAATGTTTTGGAATCATTATCATCTTCAATGATTAGGTATGTAGGTCTGTTCCGACATCAGTAAGTTTTAAAGTATTCTTCCCATCTTCTTGTAGGTCTTCCTTACAGTTATATGTCCTTCTGGCCTGTACTATAATAATTCCATTTCGTTAATATGATTCATCCATTTTCTTTTACTGTGTTAATTTTTTCTGTTATATTGAAAATATATAATATTCTTCCCGTGTGATGGTATTTTTTACCTGGTCTGAAAGTTTATAATCAGCTGTTCCTCTCAAAAATGTAATCTCTGTTGTTTCTAATTTTCTTCTGTATGATCTGTAAATGGCCCAATTCTCACTGCTAAATATTAGTGTTGACACTGACATCACTATATAAAATTTCATCTGAGTCTCTCTCTTAGTTTTTTGTCTTATTTCCTTGTCTTATGATACCACACATATTTTTAATTTATTAAGTTTCCAATCAATTTATCATGTTCATTTTAATGCTTATCATACAATCCGTATAATTAAATACAGAGCAATTCCATATGTGACTAACTAACATTGACAATACACTTTTGCATCAAAATGATTTCATAAATATTACAATTGATTGAAATTAGGGGTGTTTTCTACGCGATAGAGGAAACGTGTGTGATTCAGACTGTACATAAACATACAATTTCCAAAGAAAACCAATGTTATTTATTACCTGTCAAAGTATGTGTGACTGACATAAATGTGAACTCATCATGCAGCTTAACATGTTCATCTACGTCATTCTCTGAAGTGTCATTCCAAATTCAATTTTCCAAAATACCATTTGGAGGGCACATTTCAAGTTACGTAGAACATGAAACTTAAATCACAATTAAGTCCGGAGTTATGACCTAACATGTGATGTGTGACTAACTGGCTTGATTCTGTGACTGACTGACATATCTGAATTTTACTTAGAATTTGGAGGAAATGGGATTACGAGTATTTGAGAATAAAGTTCTTAGGAAATGTTTTGGACCAAAGAGAGATGAACAGACAGGCGAATGTTCTCCATAACAATGAACTACATGGTCTGTATAGGAAGCCAGATATAATAAGAACAGTTAAGTCTCGTAGATTGCGATGGGCAGGACATGTCGCACGAATGGGGAATGAAGAACGTGCATGGAAGCTTCTTGTAGGAAAACCAGGGGGAAAACGCCCAGTTGGTATACCAATAATGAGGTGGGGAAAAAACATTAATTGTTATTTGAGGGAAGTATAGTATACAGCGAATGATTGGAAAACATTAGCTCAGGATAGGAATGAATGACGAGCTTATGTCCACGCAGCCATGAACCTACAGGTTCGATAGTGCCAGTGAGTAAGAATTTCAAAATGCAAATATTACACAAATATAACAAAATACCATGAAACTAGATAAACAGCTTCGGTAACAGAGATTAAAAAAAGAACTACAATTTTTTTTCAATTCTACAAAAAATGTTAAATTTAATTTTTCTGTAAAATAAATATTAATTTAAATCAATAATGTAATTAAATTAACTCGCTTACCATGTACCATTTTAAATTATATAAAATAACAACTATATTAAATAGGCCTACTCAATAACAAAAGGCTTTCTCTACTATAAATGTGGGTATATATATTAACTGATTACAATTTACCTGATGTAAGATTTAATATTTCTGATGTCTAGATTGAACCATTGAAATAAAAAATAACTTATTATGCCTTCCAGAACATATGCACATTCTTAATAAGTTTGTTATTAATAACAGTACATGTACTTTCAAAACAAATTATTATACATTCACATGTGTAAGCGTTCCAATTGTTGACGTAGTGAATTCTATAAAAACGAAACTCGTATTGTTATTATTTATTACATTAGCCATACACAACAAACTTCTGTGACTCACTTCATAACATCCTAACGTGCCTTGGTGGCGAAATAGGGTTTCAAAATTTTGAGATTCAATAATAACATCGATATATCAGATTTGCTTATGTAGTTATTATTCCAGTCTCATTAATAATCAAATAATGATTCCTGTCATACACGAAGTCCCACGCTGTAACTAAATGCTTTGGTTCAAGATGCCTTAATAGAGGTCACTGGTTCAAGTCCATGTGAGAGAAGAAATTTTCTCATGCAATTTCGGACACAATGTGACTGGTACCCTCCCAAAATCATGAAGAATATGGGCAGCTACAATATTTAGTGGCCGCAGTTGAGAAAACCAGTCATAACGGCTGGAGTATCCGACATGCTGACCACTCATCACCCCTATATATATTTGCTAGATGATTGTCCACCTTTGTCATTGATATTGGGCAGACCCTTCAAACGTTGGATTGAGACCGTAACAGACCACTAGGTCTATCACATGAAAGGAAGAAGAAGAAGATATTTGGCTTGAGATCAGCGGCCGGCTGGTTGGCCAAGGGCTATTTAGTCTGTCGCGCCATTCAGTTCTTTTTTTTTTTTAACTCACGAACTTATGAATTTGTTGCGCTGTTTGTTTGACAGTTGTGCATACTCTATAACATACGGGTCCAAAGCTTTCACGTTGTGAACGCAATGAGTCCGTGATAGCTGAAAATGTTCAAATTGTTTTTCTAGGAACTTCTTTCCTTCTTCTATATCATTTTGTGACCCCTCCTGGACAGTTATTTGGTTAGTTTTACAGCTCACATTACAGAATTCTGCACCATTTTGTATCTTATTTCCCGATTTTCCATACATCCGTGCCATCCTTTTTTTACTTGACCGCCAATCGCATAGGCCTATATAGCTCTCTTCCCATGGTACGATTCAAAGAAGTTCCATTTAATGTCAAAATCCACATATGCATGTTAATCAGTGTCACATTGCTAAATGTATAGACCTATTTCTAAGTACTAGCCGATCCAACTAAACATTTTATCACCTCAAGTTTTGTAAGAAATTCTTAAATTTCAGGAAAACACTTTTCTTAAGCAAACATCTATAGCATAGTTACCATGTGTTACATAACCTGACACTAGAACATAGTATTTCTTCTGAACTTCTCTGTCATCTTCCATCTAAACTAGGCTACAGCAGTTAATATTGAGATACACTTATTGTTCCAATGAACTTCTGGATCTCATTTTGTTCTTTGTAGGTATGGTTGCTTCATTTACTGCAACCTTTTCCCGAATATATTTCTAAATGCTTCCGCCGACTGCCTTTTAGCTCAGAATAAGGTCCAATAATTATTTTATGGAACAGCTGAACCGAACAATCTACCATATTTCCTAAACCATTTTTATGTTAATCCTCAGTGGAGTGCAGCAAAAAACCGACTGCGCCATACGTATTAACAATATAAATGAGAGGACGAAAAGTCAGTCAGTCACGGGAATCTAGCTGGAAAAATAATGACTTTATAAGAAAATGTCATGGATACGTTTTTGTTAGTTGTGTACCGATAACGTAGAATCCAAGAGGAAAATTTAATCCATCAAATATTATGTTGTGTACAGTAATTTGTATACGTTTTCCGTGACTGATTGACCATAGCTTAAGTTAACAATTATAGGACACATTTAAGGTATATAGAACATTAGAAAGCAATTAATAGTATTAAATTTACGACTAAGGATGACGAAAGTCTGATTTAACAAAACCGTTTGTGAAATAAAACAAATTAATACGACCGAATCAATAAACAACAAATTCGTAACATTCTGCGTGTTTTTACAGGTTTGGAATATGACAAGTTCTACCACTAATATTAGATTAAAATAATACCTTTTTGAAACATTGTCTTATAGAATCAGAAAATTTGATCTTTAAAGATATATATACGTCATCAAAATTATTCCTGCGTCAATTTCAAAATGTTCACCTCGATATGACATTTTCATGGAATCGCTCTATAATATTTATTTTTCAATAATTTATTACATTTTTGATCTTACAAGGAAAAGCTATTGTTTTCGTTTTAGGTGTAGAAATGATCAAATTAAAACTTGTTTTGGAATATGTAACAAAAATTATGGAATGACAGGACTGTCAATAAATTAAAATGATAGCTGAAAGGAGAGAAGAATAGTTTCACTTTTACAATAATAAGTTGAATTAATACTGAAATGATTATTGACGATGATAGTAATAACATTAATTTACTCGACTGAGAAATCTTACAAAAAATACGGTTTACCCCCGACACTGGTATTATAACTTCTCCCCCCTCCAACACAAATGCTATCGTCTGAACCAACCCGCTCGATATACAATAAATGATGTAGGAGTGTAGTTGGAGCTTAAAATGTAGACAATTATAAATGTCCATACCCATATATGAAATGTCCAAAAATTAAAATGCCCATTCGACATAAATGTCTAACTAATTATATGTAATCGTCTTCTTTTTCTTCTCCATCGTAACTTAACATCTCGCCTTACAGGTGCATTTACAAGCTCCACGCTGCCCCAGACCTTGCATTAGCACGACCTGTCGGGAGAGGGATTTTAAATATTTGGATCACACACATACTTTTTTTGTTCACACGAACATGGAAGACCTAGTTGAATGAGTTATCAGCTCAATCCAGGGTCTCCTCTAATGCAACGCGAACATTCAATACAAAACACAACATACACTCACACAATCGTACTAAACATGACGAATATGATAATAATGATTATGATGACCAGATGATGTTCGGGGATCGTTTGGGCCTTCAGGTTATTTCAGACATTTGTCTTACAGGTGAGGAAAAACAGGAAAAAAATGCCATCACCCAGGAAACTTGTATCGACGGTGATCGAACCCAGGTCTGCTGCATACGATGGCAGCAGCGCAACTGCGAGTGATCACAGCGGTGAACCCTAATTATTATGTGCCTAATAAAAAAATCAATTAATTCTGTGTCCAGTAATTGTATTGCCAAACTGACTAATGTTTAATAATATTTGTAAAAATTATAAACTAAAGTGGTCCCGCTACAGGCCTTACTTAGTAGGCTCTTGGGTAGTAGAATGTTAAGACTCCCAACTTTCTAGACAATGGGTTGTTGTCATCCCTGCATTACAGGCCCAGAACAAACACAAGACCATGGTACCACCTGACCGCATCGGCACGTGAACCCCGACCTGCCTTTCCAATTTCTCTACAGTGTACACCCAATACAATATTTAATTATGTAACATATTTACATTGCTTCTGACCGTATATGAATTTATAAGTTGATTGATGTAGCACACAAATATTGTTTAATGCCATTCTTATTTTTGTGATAATTTTACATCCTCACTATTCTTCACGGGTTATTAATTTTTATTTTATTTATAGGATAAACAATACAGCGTGTTCCGCTTTTAAGTATAATAAAATAAATAGCTATAACTTTTGAACTAGTAGGAATGTATAGATGAAATCAATTGTCACAACGAGTGAAACTGGGAATTGTTCCATGAACCTCAACAAGGCTGGGAAATGTTCAACCTCGCCCCATGTGTTATGAAGCATCTGGAGTGTTACATTGTTGACATAATCATCAATTCTTTCTTGTAAGTCTGCCAAGTCTGATGTCGTGTAGACCTGTTCTTTAACAATCCCCACAGCAAAAAAATCAAGTGGTGATAAGCCTTGTGATCTGACAGGCAATGTGATATACAGTTATCCTCTTACGATATATCTTGCAGGAATCATTTCATAGGAGATTGTCATCTTGATGCGTGACGTGTGAGTCGGTTATCATTAGGGCATGGGTTACAGGGCTAGGCTGCATAGTACTTAGACCACTGTATTGACACGCGCTACTCGGAACAGACTTTTAGCACATTCCGCTTTGTGTAGAAATGCACTCATCTCTGCACAATGTTTGTTTCGGCATTCTGATACAACCACACGTCACGTTAAACAAGTATATTACTGAGGAGAGTCGAACATACACACTCTCCGCTCCGAGCAGGCAGTGTAGACGCTCGACAAAGACACGCATTTGTAAACAATGTGTATAGAAATTAGTTACTACCCTGATACCGATACTTTTTTCAGTCCTAGTTATCATACATTGAACATCAGTGTTCATGCAGCTCAGTGTTATGTCTTCCCCATTCATCTATCTATTCGTCTTTCTTTGGTGCAAATATATTAAAAAATACCATGCAACGTTTTTTCTCCCCTTCCGAAGAAGTGAATCTACTGATGTTGTCAAGAAAATAGTTTTGAAAACTGTTACGAATGTAACGTTTCTACAATTAACAACATCGAAATAAAACGCTCCAACCTGCTTTTAAAATACTATCAACCTTAGCCATTTTGGATGCGAAGTTTTGTAATTAGAAATATTTATGTTATTATAGGCCTACGTCTTATAAGTGCAACATGGTGTAACTGAGCTGTTTAAGGCTTGATGCCTTAGTGCAGAATTATGGGACTTGTGCTGATTTGAGTCCCCCATGGAGGAATAAAGTATCTCATGGAATTTCGGCCAGTATAGGATCGGTGTCCACTCAGCATCGTGAGGAATTTGGGTACCTACAATATGTAGCGGCGCCAGGTTGAGAAAACCAACTGTAACGTCTGCGGTACTCGACATGGCATCCCTGTACTGGCCAGATAACCATCTATCTTTGTGATCAACACACGTGGATATGAGGCTAGCAGCCGGCTGGTAGACCAGGGGCCTTCTACGCCTGTCGTACCATGGAGTTTTTTACATCGCTATGGTCTCAAAGTAACATCCTTGCCTCATACACACCGAGCCAGGGTTCGATACTAGGTCTGGATGCGTTACCTGGGTGAAATTCATTCGGGGTTTTACCTTACCTATAAGACAAATGTAGGGAAACTTTAAGGCTCAAATGGTCCACGAACACAATCTGGCCATCATAATCATACATCCATAGAAATTCTGCCCGAGGGCAGGTCTTTCACTGCAATCATACGGAATTATACGTGTGGTAGCTTCCCGTTGCTTTTCCACACCGGTCAAGGATGATGATGGCCGGATGATTTTCAGGGACCGTTGGGCCCTAAGCTTCCTGACATTTGTCTTACAGGTGAGGAAAAACCCCAAAGAAAACCTCACCGACCGGGAATCGAACCCGGGCCCGCAGCGTAACACGGTAGCACGCTACCTCGAGACAACAGCGATGGACACCATAATCATAATCCACATTATATTCGCCTTGTTTATTATGAATGACTGAATGAATTATGTGTCTTGTTTTAACGTTTATGTTGTCCCGGAGGTGGTCTTGGCAATGAGCAGGTCACTATTGAAGGGAGGCCCTCCATCTCTATGTGTGGACAAAAAATTACATGTGTGATCCAAAATTAATTATCCTCAGGCCATGCCCTTGTAAGCCTAGGGCGGCGTGGAGCTTGAAGAATACCTATAATAAAGGAGAGGTTAAACTAAGGTAAAGAGAGAGGTAGAGATATTAATTATATATAATAATAAGATGATAATAGTAAAGGCTATCTCAATACATTCTGAACCACAACTGAGGATGATGAATAAAATGTTAAAATAAATCTCAGTGGCCTTCATCATCATCATTGATTCCGCAGTCCATTTTAGGTCAATACCGCCCCTACAATGCGCCTCCATTCGTCTCTATCCTCCGCCTTCACTTGTACACCAAGTGTAGAAAGTTTCGTCCGGCTTTCACAATATTGGGATTCTCAACACAATATTTTTTTTACGGGGTGGGGTTGTCGGCCCCATGCGCAACCCCCAACCAGGAGGACCAGGGTATATTTATTTTTCTGACACCTACCGTTTGACCTGCCGCCGGCATAGCTCTCAGTGTGATAGGTATAACGCAAACCTTCCCACCACGATAAGGTGAAGATACCATCGGGAAGACAGTCGTCTTCAACAAAATAAAATTCCATTAAAAGGCTTTTCTGAACATGTCTCATCATCAGCAGCTGAATATATATTTAGCTGCCGATGGTATAGCATGTTTCGAAAGCCCTTCAATGGTTAAATGAAATTTTACTTTGTTGAGGACGATTGAGAGCGAATTCCGAACGAATGAATTTATTAATGTTGTGCTCGTGAAAATATTTTTGAACCATTTTTATAGATTTTCACAAATCCTATCTAATAAACGCCGAATATATATATATATATGGCATGTTGCATCAAATTATGAAAAATTAGGTCGAGTTCGTTAATCAGCAAAATCAAACTATTGGGTACAGGAATTCAGCTGAAACGAAAGTTTAAAAATCGCTCTACCGGTCACAATTTTCTATGCTTCACAACGAAACTCAGTAGGCCTATATTCCACTAAAATATACCAAGGAAATTATTTTCTAAAAATCAGCAAAATCCGGCCATTGAAGTGAGGGTTTGACTAAAACCCGAAATTAAAACGTTGACTAGAACAACCGTCATGTTTGGTTCCTCGCAATGTATACCCTACAATTTAATTAATCCTTAAAGGACAAGGTATCCTATAAGATATATTAGTTTAATGTAATATTTTTAATAAAGGAATAGAAAAATGAATCGGTAGGTATATTTAGATTCTGCCAAATTATACAATATGCAAATAGATAATAATTTATGGTTATACATGATTTTTTTTTCACTGTAGTCTGATACTTTTAAATAAGCTGGCATTAGAAATTTAGTTTCTCCAATTTAACAAACAAAATAAATATTTCGTAAAATATGGAGCATGAATTCGACTTGCTGATGAATTTGCTTAGTTTAGCAGTTCCTGCGTGACGGACGTTTTTCTGTTCTTTCTACCTCTAATAATATAACTTATATTTTACTCTGCTTAGAACGATTACAATTAAATATAATTTCATGTGTCACTTCCATTTATAATTACTTAGGACAAGGATTTGTATATACTAAAATTTGAGATTGCAAACAGAAAAAAAAAAGACAGAAGTCATACTTCTCACTTTACTATGTTGCATCTTAAATAGCACATAAAAGTGAGTCACCTTTCGTACAGTAAAAGTTCCGATTGAGGGACTTTCCACTTTTCAGCGGTTGCCCTTTTACCAGCCGGCTGCTGGCCCTTCACATCCACATGTGTCAATCACAGAGGTAGATGATCAACAGCCAGTGTAGGGGTGACATATGGTTAGCATGTCGAGTCCCCCAGC
>JASPKZ010003841.1:600000-885000 GCA_030220185.1 Diploptera punctata | reverse complement strand
GAAGAAAAAACTTTGAAAACCCGTTTAAAGGATAAACCTCAAAACTCCATTCATTCGAAATTCGCTAAAATGAAAGATATATATTAAAATTAGAGGTGAACAATTATTATATATCAGCTTCTTCTATTTTTTTTTTCATTGTTTTTTTTTTCTTTCTTCGTCTTTGGGTTCATGGTGCTTTGAGACTAGCCTCAGTCGCCCCCTTTTAAGAATTTCATGGCCAAGATAATTTAGTTAAGTTCATTTCCATACAGATGTCAGTGGATGACATGTGGTCAGTATACCTCCTCAAAGAAGACAACTAAGATACTACTTATATGTAGAAAGGTCGGTTAATTTTTCTCAGAGGCCTCATTTTTCAGGTTTCAGGTTCCTTTACGAACCCGAAAAATCTTCAGACTCGGTGCCCGAGGCTTGAAATTTCTCCTGGAGGACTTGTTTCTTGAATGGCATCCATCCTAAAAAATTCATCGACTCCGCCCGAGTTTGAACCCGCGACACTCGGGACTAGAGATAAGGGAACATAACCACTAGACCACAGCGAATGTAATTATAATTAAATTATGACGCGTACAGATTGTGTAAAATTGTTTGTTTGATTGGGTGGCAAGTTTGCATGAATTTCATCTGTCACTCAAGTTTATCCCCGGAGGCAAACAGTACACGTGGAGAACTGTACCCGATACGTGTCAAGGTTCCTACTGCTCACCAAATTTACCTTCCACCTTCAAAAGGAAAGTCGTGACATAGGTATTTCAAAGGTCATAACACTTAAGCAATCATGAGTGTAGTCACATAATTGGAACAGTTTATATTAAAACAACTAGATTCAAATTCAAATAACATTATATTTAATTACAATCAAACTTAACGTACTCGCAGATTTCGAAAATAAAAACATATCCACTGCTCTGAGCTATATGTAATGTCGTTGCCTCAGATGTAGCGGCCTGGGTCCGATATTCGGTCGGGACAAGTTCCCTCGATGAGGTTACTTCGGGATTTACCTCACCTGTAAAAAATGTCAGGAAATTTTGAGGTACAAATAGTTCCCGAACACTATCTGGTCTCATGATCATCACGTTGTTTTAAAAAATGCATACAAATATGCTTACACAATAGAAACACACAGACATAAAAATCTCAAGACACGACAACCATAAGCCTAAGCGCCTATAAATAGTATGAATAAAAAAACATGTTTTCTCTCTCCTTTTTCTAGTCAAAATATAGTTAAGCGCTCAAAATTAATTTATCTGCTCACTGAATTAGTATTCTTACAAGATCTTGCCTTTAGGCAAGGAATAGGAATCTTAAAGATATACTACATAAATAGACCTAAAAAGTAGCGTCTCTCTTTGGATTTGTAGCTTAATGCTTCAGGAGGCTAATGCTTGGATAAGAAAATATTTTACAGAAGCCACTTTAGTAAAGATATTTTCCTGATTTGTAATATTCCAGGACCACCGCCAGAGACAACACTACTGTCCTCCTTCGACGAGTTTAGCACTGGGAGATAGGGCATTGTTGCCATTCGGTTTACTACTCTTGAGATATACGCCCTCACGACTTGTATATGAACTCTCCAGAGAACCATTCTACATAGAAGAGCTGAGGCTAAAGTTCCTACTACCAGTGATACCAGCTTACCAGGACCTCCTGCAAGAACTCCACGAGAAGAAACGCAAAATATGGGAAGAATTCTATATTACTGACGCCATGACAAACCGTGAATGGACTCAGGGAGGATATGAATTGCGCCACACAGTGACCAGACTCGCTGTGCATGGATTTCACCACAAGCTGTGCAGCAACCAGAGATTCCACGAGCCCAGTCCAGACTGCATGTGTGTAAGATGTGGCGAACAGTGCGAGAAATATCATGTGTTAAATTGTAGGATGAGATCAGAATCATTGTTGAAACTTTGAGTGACTGAGAACAATCTTCTTTGCACGTTGTGCGCATTTCTTATTTTATATTTACTACTCTTGCAGGTAGTTTATTTTGTTCCTACAGCCGGGTCGAAGGGAAGTATTATTCATTCACAAATATGCAGTTTTCAGTTTGCGGGTTTGAATACGTCTAAATGTTTCGTAAATAGGGCGAATGTTTTCAATATGATTGTACTTCCTTCCTGACTGGTGTTGTCATCGAGTATCCATCCCCACACCACATTCCTTTGAGCGCTAAACTCGTCGGAGGAGGACAGTAGAAATAGAAGAAAAGTTACAGACACCTAGACCCAAAGTGAATATTTTAAACCCCCTATTCCTCACCCGGAATCGCCGGAAGGGAAGGTGCTCTACTGACATTTCACAGCAACCAATATTCAGTAATAATAATTAGAGCCCGGATTTGTATGCAAAATAAAGTACTAAATATGCATTCAAATATACATGAAAAATGTGCACCCTAATTATGCAAAAATAGATTGTAAAAAAATCAAATAAATTATTTGCTTTGTGAGTAATCTTAGCTTATTCCTGGCTGTTACGGTAGATAAAGGTAGGTTTTCATGAGTGAAGCTCCTTCGTCTGTCAGTGAAAAAAGGTTTTATACAATGAAAATGTCCTTTCTACATCACATGGTGTCACAGGTGCATGTAAAAAAACACCGCACATGTTCTTCAGTGAATACCTCTTCGGTTACAATTTTTCACTAGCACCAGAGAGCATTTTGCTAATTTGACAAATTCTATTGTAGCCAGATAATATCATTTCTCAAGGCCCACGGGTATTCTCCTCTTACACACATGTAGGCCTAAATATACACGTTACGCTTATATCCAATGGATTGCAGAGACTCCATTAATTTAAAAGATATTAATTAATAATTAATTGATTACTAGTGATTAGCTGAACGGAAAATTATAATTTAATATTACATTTAGGCGTAAAATATGCATTTATGCATTAAAAATATAAAATAAACATTTTCCTCCGGAATATGCATTTCTATACATTATCAAATACCGCTCAAATTGTCTATGAAGGGAACGCTTAACATGTAAATCATTTCTGCATAATTTTTAATGCGTAAAACAAAGCATGCATTTCGCATACAAATCCAGGCTCTAATAATAATAATAATAATAATAATAATAATAATAATAATAATAATAATAATAATAATAATAAAACAGTCATTGATAAACGCCTAATGATCTGTTTCGGTTTCATTATCCATCCACTGTTTTTCTAAGTAGTTGACCTGGGCTTCGTTTCCCAACTGGGTGGTATTTTAATATTAAATTGGGCAGTTATAATCAGTCTTCTAATGTGTAGTTTCCATTCTTTCTGTAATTTTGTTAAGGTCATCTTACATGCATCCAATGAAGTATATAAAGTATACATTTGTACTCTGTAATATTAACTCTCAATTTAATATTAAATAAATATGCACGTAAAATACATTAACATTTTAGATACAATTGTGCTTATAAATACATGTATACATAATTTATAATATATCCAGTACCGGTACCTTATGATGATATTAAAGTAAAAAGTGAGAATACTGTAGATTTTTTAGAAAGAATGTCAATTTTCACTTCAATAAGAATTTTGAACGGCAGTTCCTGATTTCCACTAGAAGTGAATTCCAATACCGCGAAAGTTAGACAGTGAAAACAATGAGATGTCCTCAGCATCTTTAAATATTTAATTGACCCGAGATCTAGCGTTGACGTTGTTAATAGAATATGAAAAGTTAAAGTATATGCATTTTTAAAAATCCTATATTATAATTCATAGATATTAACAATTCAAAGAAAATTTTTCTGCAATGCAAGTACAAAATTTAAAACATAAAGTAATGAAATATTTACCTAAAAGGGCCGTCTCCTCAACGTTATTAGTTATTTAACTGTAGCGCTTTCGGGACTAGTCCCATCATCAGCAGGATTCAAAACTACCATCATCAGCAGGATTCAAAACTAATAAATAAATAACTAATAAAGTTGAGGAGACGGACCTTTTAGGTAAATATTTCATTAATTTATGTTTTAAATTTGAATAATACCTCAACGGAACTTCATCATGAATCTTATAAATATTAACATGCTGAAAAAAAACTGTTTTGTTCATATAACATTAATAAAGTGCGGTTTTTACAATTTCTAGGGAATTCAGGAATGTAGCTACAGACGTTCTCACGAAAATATTTGTTTTAGTTTTTTTTAATCTTCATCGATTAAAAAAGACCGTGTGTGTGTTGTGTGTGTGTTTTTGTGTGTGTGTGTGTGTGTGTGTGTGTGTGTGTGTGTGTGTGTGTGTGTGTGTGTGTGTGTGTGTGTGTGTGTGTGTGTGTGTGTGTGTGTGTGTATGTGAGAGTCAACGCTCTTGCGGCCGGAATTTTTGTTTATTTCGAATCAACTCTACATATAGCAATACATTTAAAAAGTAAGGTTGAATTCTTTAACCAGTAAAATCGAATCATTAGGAGTGAAGAATAATCTGCGGCGAAAATTTAAAAATGGCTTTAGCTGCGGCAATTTTAGATTGTTCGGAATATGATATTAAAATAAAACAAGAAAGCTATTCGCCACAAATAGGCGAAATCCGACATTTAGAAGTGACTGTCTCACATGAAAGCTTAAATTTAAAAATCGCTCTAACAGCCGTCAAGTTTATTTTCTCGCAACAAAACTATAGAGTAGGCCTATACATATGATTTATTAAAAAAAAGCACAGATATATTCCTTAAACCACTGAATCGAATCATAAATCCAAACTTATTGGGTAATTCGCCTAGTTTATGGAATTCCTGCCTGTCTTACTTGTAATTTTACATATGTATATATATATATATATATATATATATATATATACAAATCAGGGGAGTATTTTAGTTTTTTGCAAGCTAACATTTTTAGCTAGGGCCTCTTGGTACATTATGACTGATATTTGTATTTCAATCACATATTGCAAAAATTAGAGTAAAATTGTTAACAACTAAAAAATCGAATATTAGTAAGAGTATAGTTAGGCCTATATATATATATATATATATATATATAGGCCTATATATACTGGCTCTAGTCCCAAAGGTCGTGAATTCAATCCGGCTGGCGACAATGGAAAAATCCAAGAGACAAGTCCTCCAGGAAGGACTTTAAGCCGCTGGTGCCGATTCTGAAGATTTTCGGATTGGTAAAAGAACCTCAAGCCTAAAAGAATGCATCTGAGCAATATTTAACTGGCGTTCTCCGTCTAAATAATGGCATAGTTGCTTCCCATTGAGACGATTGCCTTACCACATGTTATTCACTGATATATGTAAGGAAAATAAACGTAACTAAATGGTTTGTTCATGGAACTCACTCATATATTCATTAAGGGACGTAAGGAGCATTTATATACATAATATATTTACCTACGTTACACAGATGGGATGAAAGACTTCTGAGCAAAATTTAACCGATCTACCTCCATCTACTAGATGTCTCCTCGAAGCGATGTTCCAACCATATGTCACTTGCTGGTACCTACAGGTAAATAAATGTAAGTAAATTATTCTGGGTAAGAAACTTCCACTACGGGAGTACCCATGTCCTGAGTGGGGCGAACAGGGATCAATAGATTGCATAGATGGCAAATGAGGTTTAACCCTTCGGCCCGATTAACAAAACGAGTTAGTGCAAAACATTTTCAATTCTTGCAATGTACAAAATTTTACTTCATATTATGTCGGACGTCCTCGGAAGAGATGGTCTTAGATCTATTAGTGAAGACGGAACAGGCAACTAATGCCTAAACTAGGAAGTGAAGAAGAAAAAGATTATGTCGAATTTTATTGTTTTAATGAATAAATATTAGTATTTTACAGCATATGCAGCAGGTCTTGGTAAGCGTGAAACACAAATATGTAAGAATATTACGTAAAATGAACCTAAGTAGCTACGTGAAGGTCAGAACAGATAAAGAGGGATAATTTTCAAAGTAGATTGAGGCGTAAAACAAGGTGACTCGATCTCACTGAAACTGTTCACACGTCTGCTGCAAAATTTGATTGAGACTAGAAAAAGCTTGGGATAATTTATATATGACAGAAGATTCATGAACCTAAGTTTCGCACACGATAAACTCTCATTTCCATTAGAGGCTGAGTCGATCCCAGGTTCATAGTTCCGCCAGAAGGTTTAGGTCAGTTTAAAACCCGGGCCCCACCGGGATTCGAACCCGAACCTTTCGGGTTCTAGCGTATTATCTTAATCAACTACGCTATAAAATAACAAAGAAAATAGGTGTATTAATACCGTAATTATTTTCGAACTGTCCCTTAGATTGATTCAATTTTATTACGAATCGCGAAATTCACTCCCTGACTGTGAGTTAATTTCGGGATACTTACAGGAACTAAATAAGAAAAAAATGTATTCCGCTCAGCATTCAGATTAATTAAGTTTCCTCTTTACATTAAATACTGACACCACATCGGAAAACAATTGCACAGCTGACTAGCGTCCATCCTTTGTTTCTCAGTCCAGTGCTGCCATTCTCCAGAACTGGTCATGACTACCAATTTGTGCTCATTCGCCCTCTATTGTTTTATTGAATTTCTCTTCTAGCCAGCAATGTAAACCACTGAAAAATTCCCAAATGTATGCCTGATGCCAATTCTATCATATTTTACAAGTGTATATTCGGTATTTCTCATTGTTAACGTCATTCAAATATGTTCTCTCTTTGTTTCGATCCATTTTTCAACCAACAGTCAACATTAAAAATATTTTAACCAAGGAAGGTGGTTCAAGGCTCAAGTGGTAGAGTTTGAGACTCATATTTGGGAGGTCCTGACAGATTTTTTTTTCTGATTTTACTCAATCGTCAATATATATTATACTGGGTTGGAATGGCAATACCGAGACCCATTTCATAATACCGTAAAAATATAAATAGTAAATATAAAAAATAAATTATATATGACTTAGATGTTAAAAGTCTGACACATAGGAAACGTGTAAATTGAGCTATTTTCTCAGAAAGTCGATTTTATGGTCCGATTTTGTTGGTTTACGGAATATATAATTATTTGGTTAATTAAATCGTACGTATCCAGTTACTTTGCGAGAAAACAAATATTGCGGTCCCTAGGGCGATTCGAAATTAAGGTTTTCGGGTAAACCTTCACTCCTATTGGTCGGATTTTCTAGTTTTTTGGAGAAAATCTTTATCATTTTATTTCAATGGTTTATACCGAGTTTAGTTGTGAAAGATCGAAAATTGCGGGCACTAGAGCGATTTTTAAATTGTCGCTTCAGTTGAAACCCAATTCCTAAGGGTCCGATTTTGCTGGTTAAGGAACTCGACCTTAATTTTTTTAATTGCTTACTATAATCCAAGTTTTATCCCCGAAAAAAACTATTGCGGTAGTGGTACAAATGAGGAAGTCTGCTGATAAAGTGGAAACGTCGACCTTGTGGCTCAGTAAGTGCTGTAGCTTAGTGCATATCAGGGAAATCTATTCTTCGAGTTCATAATAACCATAGTAGAGTGAATTGTGAAAACAGAATCATGCTAAATTTTCCAGCGTTTTAAAATTTTTGAAGGTAAGTTTTAGCCCTTAAATTAAACATGTTTCTTGAATGCAATTAAATCAAACACTTGATATTTTTCTTTACCGATTTAGCTTATAATTTCTCTTCGATTTTATCATCATCATCATGAACAAATTCATGATGATGATGATAAAATCGAAGAGAAATTATAAGCTAAATCGGTAAAGAAAAATATCAAGTGTTTGATTTTTATATCAAAGTTAAACATTCAAGTTTTAACCAAAATCTAATTATATCATAATATGACGCTGAGATGGAAATATGGAAACATACAAGTGAAGGTATAGTGGAAGCTTTTCCCTATTACCCACATCCGAAGAATTATTTTTAGAAGTCTCATTTACATATGTTTTAGATGCTACGGACGCATATTTGACCGAAACGAAGACTGTTGTGAAGACGTGGGATAACCACGACAGATAAAAGCGATATGTCTCTAAGGGAAAAGAAAATGGGATTGATGAAGGCTGTAAAATTGTATAATGTGCCACAGAAGACACTTCAAAAATTTGTCAAACGTAATATGTCAGCTGAGGAGTGTGTTAAGTTAAAAATAGGGTACAAGGCTGTCTTCTTCCTGCTGAACTAGTGAAACAATTGGTCTAGTATCTAATCGAAATGGACAATCGCTTCTATGGGCTCACAAGAACAGATCTCAAGAGAACGGCGTATCAACAAGCAGAAGGAACAGCATTCTTCATAATTTTGGCATTTTTTGTTCGATCTTTTCATTGGGCGAATATACTCACCCTCCATAAACTCACAAGAACCTCTTTCTCACTGGCTAATAAATAAAGAATGAATTTAATAAAGAATCAATACAAGTTTTTATATGCTAGAAGCAGAATATGATAAACACTCTTATCCTGCTGATCAGGTGTACAATGTGGACGAGACCGGACTTACCGTGCACGGAGCAAGATACTGCATGTCATTGGGCAAGTGGGTGCCACCACATCAACAGAACGAGGGTCCCTAGTGACGGTGATACGCTGTATGAGCGCTGGTGGTACATTTATATCTCCAATGGTGATTTTCCCCAAGAAAAACTGAACCGACACGCTGTTGAAAGGAGCACCATCTGGAGCATTCGTTAGGTGCTATCCTTTTGGTTGGATTCAAACAGAGCGATTTGAACATATTCTGAAGAAGAAGAACCCTACTCAGGAGTCTCCTGGCTTATTGATACTTGATGGGCATAACAACCATGCAAGAAACTTAGACATCGTACAGCGGGCACGTGAGAATTATGTTAGTTCATGAGCATTCCCCCTCACATCTCACAAAACTCAGCCCGTGAATAATTGTTTTATGGGAACTCTTAAGACATACTATAGTAAATATATTCCCAAAGGCTACGTCATCAGGACCGTATTTTAGGACCTTATAATATTTCAGAATTTTTGGAAAAATGTATATTCAATGCCAGATAGTCTGTATTTCTTTCAAAGGAGTTTTGGAAACGGATAATTTCCGTACGATAGAACAGTATTTGAGGATAAAATTCCATTGCTTCTACACCTCCCTTGATTTTGAAATCTGGAGAAGATTCTATTTCATCAAATGATAAAAGTAGGTCAACCACACAGACATCAAAAGTAGAAATGAATTCTGCCATGGCTAATATAACTCAGACTACATAAGCTATTTTGAATGCGCCATCTACATCAAACGACAATCAGCTTCTAACCAACCCACATCAATCAAGTGAAGCTGACTTACGAAAAGCTGGTTCTTTCAGCAGTATGGGAAGAAACTTTAAAAAAACCATACGTTTCTCCCAAAGACATATTTCCAGTACCTCAGCTGGAGGTGTCCAGCAGAGATCGTAAGCCAGGTTCTTCAGTTATCCTTACGTCTTCATCCTGCAATGCTAAACTCATACAATATTTAGCCAAGGCTAAAAGAGGAATGCTGGAAAATCTAAAGTCACAAAACAATCTCAATAAAGAAAACAAGATTAGACTTAACAGATATTATGCTAAACCATGCAAAAGAGAACTAAAGACGGATCAGGAACCAATTACGTCAAAAATGCATTTAGATGATTAAGAAAATATAGGCTTCCCAATTAGCGAAATTTCTCCAACCGAAGAGGAAAACCTTGCATATTTTGTGGCAAAGCTTTTCCGATAGATGTTCGAGGATAAGTTTGGGTACAATGTTTAGCCTGTAAAATGTGGAGTCACTCAGAGTGAACTGGATATGATTTTTGAAAATTAATATAAATATATACGTTGCCACAAGTTACATTTAATAGCAGTGTGATGATTTACCTGTATTTTTTTCATTTAAAAATTTGTTTTTAGTAATGTTTAAATGTTTTTACATTACCAGTAGTTTTAAAAATGCAAAATAAATGCAGGCTTTTGCGTTTCAATCGTTTTATCAACATATATATATATTTTTATAGATTTTTATGAGATTTTAGATTATGGTAATTTCAAATTATGTTTGTGCAAATATTTATATGCAAATAGTCATAGTGTAAAAAAAACATAGTTTCGACATTTGAATCACTGCCTCTAAATTCTTTCGAAATTCACTAAAATAGTCTGCAAATAAAATAACATAAATTATGTTATATACTTGTTCCTGATGGCATAATTTGTTTGGATTTGTTGTTCACTCAAACAGTCATTTTTTTTAATATGTCTAACTGAACCAATTGGCTCAAGTAGGAGTTTTTGAGATTATTCATCAGGGGGTTCCGAATTCAAACCTTGGTGCCAACCAAATAGACTAAATATTTGTCTTTATTTTTCTCAGTTGTCAAGGCAAATGTTGTAGTTTAGTTTCATTAACATGATTATTTTCATTACACTCACTATTTCAATATCTAATCAAAAAAATAAATAGACCCCTGAGGAGAGCTGGAATCCCCTTCGGGCACCTTCCCAGGTAGTGGGTAGGGAAAAGCCGACAGATATGCCAGGGACCATCTGAACCCATCCTCCACCCCTTGGGACACCTCGATCACATCGACCATATTCCCAAGTCTCAGACTTGTAAGTTCACGAGCAATAAAACCAACACTCCGGGAGAGAGTGTTGGAGGAGCAACTTCGTGGAAATTGCTGAGCTATATAGTCGTCAGGACGCTCAACTCTAACGACCCCACAGTTTGGTTCACGGGGTCCATGAGCCTGGCAGGAAGGACTGCTGTGCTTGGGAACATCGCAGATCCACCGACCACCCACTGTTCTATTTCCAGGGACGCATCCTGCAACCGTTGTGAGATCTGCTAGGGCTTTGATTACATCAAGATTCTAGTACATCCAGGTACTCATCTCCTGGCGACTCCACAATTGGTCCACGAGCCCGAAGGGTGAGCCGGAAATCGGCGAAGTTGCTCTCGCACTACGCTGATCCGAGCCGTGCCCTGGTGTGCCATCCAGGGACGCGTCCTGTCGCCGTTGTGGGCCGGCATGGAGCCCCAATAGGTAAGCATATAGTACGACAGGGTGCTCATCTCCTGCCGACCCAACTAATGGTTCACGAGTCCATTGGATTTGGCAGGGAGGACTGTCTAGCAGATCCACCGACCATCCCCCTGTGCACCACCCAGGGACGTGTTCTGTTGCTGAAGTGGGTCCAGCCTGAGCATTAGTACGTCAGGTCGCTCAATTCCTGACAACCTCACAGATTGTCGTCGAGTCAGTTTAAGATCACAGCGGAGTCAGCGCCAATCCCACCAACAAAAACTGGGCCTTCTCCGTGTAACGCGCACTCTGACCTGGTCAGTAATTCCGCTAGCATAAAGCCTGGTATTTTCCTATCCATCCTGTTCGCAAAACTAGGACTCCTCGTGCCGCTGCTGTGAGACCAGCACACTGAGCAATGTAGGCATCCACGATGCTCATCGCCACTGGTGCCTCCACAGATGGGCCTCGGGTTCATTGAACCAAGAGAAGGGCGCTTCCGATCGTCAATCTACCACCACGTCGCCACCGTGGTCACGGATCCTACTATGGGGCCAGGATGGTGAGCTCATAGTACAACAGGTCGCTCGTCTCCTGTTGACCCCACTTATGGTTCGCGAATCCATTGGACTTATCAGGGAGGACTGACTAGCAGATCCACCGACCTTTTCCCTACTACGCCAACGAGGTGACGCGTTCTGTTGCTGAAGTAGGCGCAGCACGAACTAAATAGTACGCCTTGTCTCTAGATTCCTGAGGACCTCACAAATGGCCCACAGGTCCGGTCTGGACCTAGCCGGGAGGAATGCAAGCAGACCACCATCGTTCCCCTATCCGCTGCCTGGGGAGCTCCCTGTTGTTGTTGAGAGCACAGCGTGGGGCCCGTGAAGTGGACTCCCCAGGGTCAGGGACCAGGGACAATACCTAGATCGAACCAACCAGCGAAGAGGAGCGACTGACTAGATTGGACCGTGTCTCATGGGCGGACGTAGCTCAAGAGCCATGGAGAAGGCAATACGTCTAGAGAAGATGACTCGAATAAACTCCCGCAGCTCTGGAAGCGGTAAGATAGCAGCGAAGAGAGTTCTGTGCTGCGTTCATAACGCAGACAGGGTGAAATTCTAATTATTGGCAAGCTACAAATATTAACCCGGACGGATACAAATGGGCAATCGACCACAGCAAGATGGGCACAGCAGCTATAATACTTGGAGCCGGAACGAACTAAAAAGGTTTAATCCTTGCAAGCAGAAGAAGAAGATAAATAAATACATGTGATATTAAAGCGCCTATAAATAAGAGGCATATAAATAATATTTTATCGGATGAGTTGGTGCTCGAAACTCTTGTTCTGCAAGTTCCGGGTTCAAATTCTGGCCCGATCAAATTCACAGGTGTTTTCTTCAATTTTCGCAAACCGTTATAACTAATCATAAATTTCATATTCAGGATCCATTTCACCATAAAATAATGGCATGATAGCTTGTCAAATTGAATAGGTCATCTTCTACATAAACGTACAATAATTCAAGCTTTCTGGACACAACCTATACTTCTAGAGATGATATTTCCTCAGAGACCAGCCTCATGGCCTTATGGTTGAACTTTATGACTATAGTTCAAGAGATTTCGGGTTCGATTCCCGCTCAGACCATAGGAATCTTTCCCTAAAGGGAAAGAGATCGCCAATGGTCTGAAATTTAGATTGGGTTTAGGTTTCAAGACTTTTCATTATCACTTATCACCCATCATAACAGCGGGACAACATACGAATAGATCGACCTCCCAACCTCATAAGTGGGTTATAATTCCGCTGCCGCCAGCAGAGAATTTCATCGTGGCTTTAGGCAAAAAAAATCCTCAGATGTTTAACTGCCTATAACTTATAATTAAATTAAAAATTATAAGTTGTATCTAATGTCTTCCGCTGTGATTTCGTGATAGCGTCGCTGCCTCATATACAACGGCCCTGGATTCGATCCCCGGACGGGACAAGTTTTCTGAGTGATGGGTTTTATGGATTTTCCCACACCTGTAGACATATGTCAGAAAACTTTAAAACCCAGACGGTCCCCGAACATTATTTGGTCATCGAAATCGTCACTATCATATTCGCCGTGAAGTTTGTATGTATGAGGGAATGGCGTGTTTCGTTTTAAATGCTTGTGTTGTCTCAGAGAAGGCCCTGGATTGAGTTGGTCACTCACTCGGGAGGCCTAACATGTCGTTGTGTGGTCAAAATACGATGGGCATGATTCAAAATTTAAATCCCTCTTCCGACAGGTCGTGCCACAGTAAGACTCGAGTGGCGTGTAGTATGTAAAAGTACCTATAAGGTGAGAGGTTAAACCACGATGGTTAAGAATATGTTGCCTCTAACCACTTAAATGGTTTTTGCACTGATATTAAATGTTCGAGTTAACAATTTGGTTAAATTTAGATTAATGCAGTACAATGTAACGTAATTCGACGAAACTTTTGTGTTCAATCAATCAGGTTGTGTAAATAAATAATTAAATTATCTGCTGTTAAAAGAGATTGGAAGGAATGCATGAAATTCACATCGAGTAGAAAGCTAAAGAAAAAATGTTTAACTACTTACCCTTTATAATTTATAAATTTATGAGTAAATAAACTATAGTTACATTCATAACTGTACACACAGGGCCGGGTTTATTTCATTTGGAGGTCTGTTAATATCAGGATCCTGGTCGATCACGTATAACTCACCAACACAGGGGCACATGAACGATATGAAATAGAATGTATGAAATTAGTGTGGAGAAATGATGGTATGAAATTTGTGGAAAGAAAAAACGGGAGAACCCCGAGTAAAACCTGCCCAAGACTCCGTTTCGTCTACCACAAAAACCACACAGACCTGAACTCGAGACCCCAGGAGTAAGAGGCGAGCGTCCAACTGCCTTTAGCCATGGAGTCGCCTCTTAACTATATAATTTGGTTTTATTTCAACTTCAATTTTTTTAATTTGTTGGTTAAACTATTGTCTCCATTTTGGTTTTGAAATTTTTCTTTTAGTGAATTCGAAGGAATTAAGCTATTGAGATTAAACTCATGAAAATATATTTTCATTATATACAAATCTTTATCGATCCTATTTTGTGTGTGTGTGTTTTGTGTGTGTGTATGTATGTGTGTGCGTGCGTGCGTGTGTGCGTGCGTGCGTGTGTGTGTGTGTGTGTGTGTGTGTGTGTGTGTGTGTGTGTGTGTGTGTGTGTGTGTGTGTGTGTGTGTGTGTGTGTGTGTGTGTGTGTGTGTGTGTGGTGTGTGTGTGTGTGTGTGTGTGTGTGTGTGTGTGTGTGTGTGTGTGTGTGTGTGTTTTAAGGCTCTAGCGTCCGCAATATTTACTTTTCGGGACCAAATCTAAGAAAAATAAAGTCGAGTTTGTTAACCAGCAAAATCCAACAATTAGGATTGATGGTTAACCAGAAGCGAAAATATACAAATTGCTCTAGCGGCCGCAATTTATTTTATTTATCGCATATATGAATTACGGATCTGATAACTCAACATCCGACTTTAATAAACGACTTTATGATGAATTATGAAGCTAATTTCCTCCTCAATGGAACTGTAAATAAAAATATCATGAGATATTGGGCTCCCAACAACCCCTGTGAACTCCGTCAGCGCCCACTTCATCGCCCCAAAATGACATGTTGTGTGCTGTATCGGTAAACTGAAAACTCGAGCCATATTTTTTCGAGGATGAAGATGGTCAAACTTGTATCGTAAATTGTATGCAGTACAGGGATATTATTGAAACTTATTGTGCCTCGAATTATCGAATTGTAGAAGAACTTAGCGATTTTTGGTATCAACAAGATAGAGCAACTACGATGCATCAGCAACTACAGCAGTCAACATGAGATTCTACGGAACGTATAATTTCCCTCTTCGAAGATGTTCCATGGCCACTTCATTCTCCAGAACTTGCAGTCCCAATTTTTTTCCTGTGGGGATATCTTAAGGTCGAAAATGTTCGAGAGTAGACCAGCAATCTAGAAAGATCTTGACAATCGAATCACTGAAGAAATAAACAGAAAACATTACAAAAAGTAATGCGCGATTTCCCGCGCCGAATACAGCAATATATTGAAAGTGGCATTTAAAGGATTTTGTGTTGAGAAAGTGAACAGTGGGGTTGAAAACTAAAAAAATTATATAATAAACATGCTCATACATTAATGTTATGCATTATGGAATATTTAACCTTAAACCTTGTTTATTGTTTCTGCCGCACCCTGCACAATTTTACTATTATAAAAGACAAGAAATATTCCGTAAACTATCAAAATCGGACCATAAATACGACTTGCTGAAGAGTTCGCCTAGTTTACGCAGTTCCTGCGTGACGAGCTTTTTTTTATTCTTACAGTTTATACTAACTCATTGTCTTTATCAAATCCAAAGGTTCATGACGCGCGGACAAAAGTCCTCCATACATCCCTATCCTGAGCTAATGTTTTCCAATCTCCCCTGTATAATCTACTTCCCTCAAATCGCGGTTAATGTTATTCTTCCATCTCATTCTTGGTCTACCAACCGGCCGTTTTCCTTCTGGTTTTCCTATAAAGCATTTTTTCATGTCCCTCTTTCATTTCCCCATTAGTGTCATATGTCCTGCCATCATAATCTACTAGACTTAACTATTCTTATTATATCTGGTTTCCTATAAAGTCGTGCAGCTCACTGTTATGTAGTCTTCTCCATTCGTCTATCTGTTCATCTCTGTTTGGTCCGAAATTTTTCCTAAGAAGTTTATTCTCATATACTCGTAATCTTTTCTCCTCCTTAAAGTAAGCGTCCATGTTTCGCATCCATATAATATAACTGGGAGAATAACAGTTTTATATATCTTCAGTTTAACGGTTTTTGAGAGAAGTTTGAACGATAAGAGTCCTATAATTAACAGCACGCATTTCCAGAATTGAGTCCATGTTTAATTAATTTATTCTTACAATTTATATGTTTATATAGTTATACAGTTAAAATTCATATTTTATCTTATTGTTGGATCATTCTATGTAAAATAGTATGACACAAAACATAACTACATATTCATTTGAAATTTTATATTTAACTCTTTATGTCATATTTATATGTAGGCCTATCATGCACCTAGAACATGTTTCCATTAGCCACAGTTTAAATAAATGTAGAGTTTAAAATCTAATCATTTGATCACACAGAATAATTTTCATTTTTTTGTCATAATAGTCTGAAGATATTTTATATTACTAGAGAGCTTACGAATGAGATTATTAAGGCATTATATTTCGGGGAAGCTGTTAAAATACCATTTGATGAGATTTAAGAATATTTTGTTTTAATATCATTACATAAAACTTAATTATATACATATATATATACACACACACGTATATATATATATATATATATATATATATATATATATAAATTTCATATTTTCATTAAGTTATAAAATTTTCATATTGGGATATAAGTCCACCGCTGTGGTCTCGAGGTAGCGTGCTGCCTTGTCACGCAGCGGCCCCGGGTTCGATCCCCGGTCGGGGCAGTTTTTCTGGGTGAGGTTTTTATCGGGGTTTTTCCTCACCTGTAAGACAAATGTCAGGAAAACTTTAAGGCCCAAACGGTCCCGAAATCATATGGCCATCATCATCATCATCCTTCACCGGTGTGGAAAGCAACGGAAAGCTATCACACCTACAATACCTTAGTAAAGCTGTAAGCATAACATGAAAATGCTATGATTGCAGTGAAGGACCTGCCTTCGGGCGGAATTACTATGGATGGATGGGATTAGGATATTTGAAAATAAAGAAGTAATAAATTAAAACAACTCATCGCGCAAAGACGGTGGAGTAATTTCCTGGTAGACTATGTTGCAGTGCCATCACTAGCTGCCGGTCACTCCGAAGATCCCTGCGTTGGATGGTCTGTTGAAAACTCGTGACGTACCCTGCACGCGACTTATTCCCTTAACTACACCAGTTTTCAATTCTTGTTTAATTAAAGTGGTGTTCAGGAACTATTTTGCATTAACATTTCCAGACATTTGTCAGACTGGTGAGGAAAAACAACTGAGAAAATCTCAACCAGGAAACTTCGCCGAATCAGGTATGAAACCCTAGCCTGCTGCGTCAGAGAACGGTATTGCCTCTAGAATTCAGAGTGGATAACACCAGTAATAATAATAATAATAATAATAATAATAATAATAATAATAATAATAATAATAAATAATATAGTAGGAATCCGCCGCTATGTTCTTGCAGCGGGTCTGGTTCGATCACAGATCGGGCAAGTTTCCTGGCTTAAACTTTTTTCAGGTTTTCTCTCACCTGAAAATATTAATGTGAGTATAATTTGCGATCTAAATAGTCCCCAAATACCATCTAAACACCACAATCATCTATATCGTATTCACTTAGTATGAATTTATGAATGTATGAATGAATTATATGTCTTGTATTAAATGTTTGTGTTGTCTCGGACGTGACCCTAGCATTGAACTGATGAATCATCTAGAGAGACAATCCATTACCTTGTGTTGTCAAAAAAAAGTATGTGTGTAATCAAGAGTTAAAAAATTCCAACCTGCAGAGTCCTTATACGGGTGGCGTGGGTCATATAAAAGTATATACAAAAAAATGGTTTAAATTAAAGTAAAAAAAGATGTATAGATAAAACGTTGGATTTAGTTAAGTGCAGTGAAAAATATAAATCCTGTGGATATCTGGTAAAATACCGAGTCATTAAACCACTATATTTCGTTTCCTCATCAGCGAATACACACAATATCGCTATACGCATTCGTTATGAAAACGCTGATTGTCCCTGGGTAGTAACTGCACAAAAAAGAACGCCTGCGGAAAGAGAATATTAGAGACGAAAGTAATTATGACAGCGAGTATTTTAAATGTCATGATTGTAACTATTCTTTCTCTTTTCCAAAAAAACAATAAGCATTCAATATAAAAGCGATACTCGCAATCGACGCGTTGTCGCTAACGGTAAAATATTTCAATTAACTGTTTTACATTACCTAATTGATGATTTTATTCACATTAAAGTCGATCAAAACAAAAATCTGTCCTATAATGTATTAGGTTTATGTGTCAACCAATATTATAATTCAAGTAGCCCTTAAGCTAAATACATTTAATAATGTTGATGGGACAAGTGTCAAAAACTTTCCATCAGACAAATTGCAGATATAAAATTATCGAAGCATTAATTTATCGTATCAATTGTTCAAATTAATAGAACTAGTCTCCAGTTTAATTTATTTAGACTTTAAATTGTAAAAATGAGGACCTGGGGCCCGTTCCATAAAATTCTACTTTTAGTGGTTACTTATTAGCAGTGTAAAATGTACTAGTTAGCAGACTGGTAAATCATATTTCATGAACACAAAACTACACTGCTAAATTTGTTACTCTACTTTTAGCAGTTAGCAGTGTGACTTCATATAAAAAGTTATATGATGAGGACATAATTATTCTCTCTGCTAGAATTCTAGGTCTTCTCTATGGATTTCATCTTTACATTATTCCAAAATATAGTAACCCTGTTACTTTTTTTTAGGAAATGTGCACTCAGTTGAGTATTAGTGGTGGGACAGGACACACACCCAGACCCAAGGTGGAGATTTAAAATCCCTTACCCCGCCGGGAATCGAACCCGGATCGCCGGAGTGGAAGGTAGGGACTCTACCGACTACGTCACAGCGATGGACAACTCTGTTACCTTGATAGTCTGTAATATTCTTTAGCAAAGTTATAAAAATGACAAAATAATTTTTGAAAAGAACATACATCCATCAAGCAAGAAAACTTCTTAAGGAAAATTTTAGATAATAATTTTCAAAACTATTTAACTCATGTCGCAAATGGTAGTCAATGACCAATCAAGTTTCAATGAATTCTGTTTTACACCAATGACAGTCGTGTTTCACCTCGCTCTTTATCGATTTCTCTTTATCGATTTCTCTTTATCAGCTCCTGCTTTTGTGATAAAGAAAGCTCCTCCTTTTTTTAATATTCTGAACAGGTTATACCATTATTTTTCTCCAACAAATGCATTGAATATAGCAAATAATGAATAGATTCAGTGATTTTACTGAGTTTTTTATTCAAAATATAAATGATTAACCTATAATGCTGATTATAATAGTTTTATGTGTTTAATTATTTCTCCACTAGAGTGCATTCTTACAATATTGCGAATTAATAATGCGTTTTTGCATTATTTAATAAAAATAGACTTAGGATTTGTTAATATCTTTACATAATGCCTTGTATAAAAAGCGTAGATTAATTCATTGTAGTTTATTACTTTCTTTGTATTTATTTTCTTTTCTTTTTATGTATAGTAGATTCGAGCTGTTATTCCTTTTTTTATTCATTGTATTATTAATTTAATGTTAATTGTATTTAGTTTCATTGTATTATTAGACATTATTTTCATTATTATTCAATATGACAGATAATGAATTGTTCAATGTCTATTATTGTAATTTTTTTGTATTCATATGTAACATATCTTTGTCCTGTTTAATATGACTATTATTGTAATTTTTTTTGTATTCATATGTAACATATGTTTGTTCTGGTGAGTGGAAGAGAAGGCCACATGGCCTTAGCTCCACCAGGCTAAATAAATCTATTCTAAATCTATTCTAAATAAATCCTATTGGCAATAAATAACATGATCGAGTTGCAGTGAATGTACATAACCTCACATTTCTAATTTGTTTTCAAACATCGCAGTTTACATTAACTATATAAATATTTTAAAACACCGGTAACTATATTCAAATAACTATTTTTTAGTAAAGAGCTTAATTTTATTCGTTACATATCATAACAAATGCCACTCTTGATTTCCTAATTCTCTAGATATATTTACTCCTCACTTCGTGAGTCGTGAATTTATCGATAATTTGGAAATCACTCGTGGCATTACTTATGATAAGTTTGTTATATTACTTTTGCATTGTATACACTGCTAAATTATTAAATACTTACTAACTCACTGGCACTATCGAACCCGTAGTGCCATTGCCGCGCGGACATAAGCTATCCATACATCCCTATCCTGAACTAATGTTTTCCAATCATCCACTATATGATCTACTTCCTTCAAATAATGATTAATGTTATTCTCCCGCCTCATTCTTGATCTACCAACTGAGCGTTTTCCCTCTGATTTTCCTATAAGAAGTTTCCATGTCCCTCTTTTAATCCCCATTTCAAAGCCGCATGTCCTGCTCATCGCAATCTACGAGACTTAACTGTTCTTATTATATCTGGTTTCCTATAAAATCATGTAGCTCACTGTCATTTAGTCTTTTCCATAAGCCTGTCTGTTCATTTCTCCTTGGTCCAATAATTTTCATAAGTATTATAGTCTCAAATGCTCGTAATCTTTTCTCCTCCCTTAAAGTAAGAGTCCATGTTTCGCATACATATAATGTAATTGGAAGAATATCTGCTTTATATATTTTCAGTTTAACGTTTTTTGAAAGCTGGGATGACAAGAGTTCATGTAATGCATAATAGCACGCATTTCCCCAATTGAGCCTATGTTTAACTCCTTTGTACATCTCATTCCTATTTGTAATAATTGTTCATAGGTATAAATTTTCCGCGTGTCAATAACTGCCCATTTCCATTATACAATGTATTTCTATTTGTGACCATATATTTAGTTTTATTGATGTTTAGGCCTATTTCCGGTCTCATTTTCTTAGTGTTACTCAGTAGAATGTTCGTGATGGTCCTTATTATCTCCTCTCTATCGCCTAAATAATACTACGTCATCAGCATAAACTAACAGCATATTAATACCATCGAGGTTTAGGCCTTCTTCATACTACTAACATAAAAATGCACTTAAATACAATTGTTTTAAATGTTATATTATAATAATTTATCAAGTAGCTTCTGAAATTACGATAAAAAGTGACTCTGCAATGGAGCGTTCACAAATTATGTTCATTTTTACTTCATAGTGGTCATTGGCCGACAGCTTCTGATTTTACTGGTAGTAAATTCCAATAATGGGAAAGTAAGATAGTGAAAGAAGAAAAGTAATGATATATTCTGTGATAAGGTATATTAATACTTCATTGAACTGAAACGTATTAATGACATTATGATTAAAGGATGAATTATGAAAGCGAGTTGGCAGATATGAGTGCATAATCTGAATCAGTTAGAGTAACATAATCCAATGTTCTTCTGTCACTCAGCTGGAGTCTATTCGATTAAGTAATATATCACAGTAGTCAAAATGTGACATAACATGTGTCTGTTTGAAGTGTTAGGGTATAATGTAGTGGTGAAGAGAATATAGTGTAATGAAAACTTTAAATGACACCTTATCATCGGCTGATGATAGAACATGTTCCGAGAGATCTACAAAGACTTTTTTAACCGAAATTTTAGTTGAGGACGACTAAGATACAATTTTATAATTGTAACATGTTTACATTGTTGTGTTAAAATTAGGGAATTGGGGGAAAAACCAGGTAGATCCATTTTAGTACTATCTGACATAAGTAAAAAGAAATAATTATGCTTTCTGTAAAGTTCAAACTGTCATATGATATTGAAATTGTCTATGTGACAGTCTGAACTTTATAGAAAGCATAATTCATATTCTAAACAGTATGTTTATACATGACACAAAGTACTAAAATGGATGTACTTGTTTTCCTCGAAACTCATCATATGTTTTCTCAAGAAGTTCGCTGATTTAATCGTAATGGTTACCGATTAAATAAGTTGTGGTAATCACAGTCAAACCCAGTATTTGATAACTGGGATAAACTAGGAAAGAAACCTCTGTCAGGTTAACTGTTAACAAGGTTTGAATCTGGGACATCCCAAATACAAATCTCAAACTATTCTGTCTCAGCTAACTCGCTTGATGTCGATTTTCAGTTATTTTTATAAATGTCACCTAAAAAAAGGTAGAACCGTGGTTGCAGTAAAGACATTGTTTCTGCTGTTGACTGAATGTCCCTAGTTCAGATGTAATCTCTCTATTGCAATAATTATTCACATAAGGACCGAGACTACTATAACTGTCATGAAATGCTCTATCTCCCAAAAAAAATACGGTATAAACACTCTTAAGTTAACGTAGGAAATTTTGGCAACCCTGAATGAGCAACCTTCAGTGAATGTCATGCAGATGAAGATCAATTTAACGAGTTTATTGAATGAGATGAAGGAAATCCTGCTTGAGAGGTTCAACACGCCAACTTGATTCCCAATACACCAACTTCTCAAACTTTTCCCTGCTTTGTCACGGGCATAGTAGTTCCATTGTTTTCAACAATGAAGTACAGGACAGTTCTAAATGATCGATTCAGAAAGCAAACATTTCTGTGGCTGCTGTAATGAATTTACACCGTCCACCGCTGTGGTCTCGGGGTAGTGTGCTGCCTTGTCACGCAGCGGGCCCGGGTTCGATCCCCGGTCAGGACAGTTTTTCTGGGTGAGGTTTCTATCTCATCTGTAAGACAAATGTCAGGAAAACTTTAAGGCCTAAACGGTTCCCGAAATCATATGGCCATCGCAATCATTATCATTCATATTCATCTTAGGTTAAGCTTAGGATTAGGGACTCTCCTGGCGCACCATTATCATCATCATCACCCATCATATCATCGGGGCAACGTAACCCCACCTTCCAGGCGCCCCAACCTCAGAAGTGGGTTACAAGTATGCCATGCCAGGAGAGAAACCAGGAATGTCGAAAGACAAACCTGGGGCATTTGGAAAAAAAAAAAGTATTACACACATCCAACATTCTATAAAACAAAAACTATTTATAGCATCTAGAAGCACTTTGTACTGTTTTGTAGAGACTATCTTAATGTTTTGTTTCTGGACTTAGAAATATGTGATCCGTGCGTCACAAGATACACATCAAGTTCATTCTAGATCCAATGTAACATATCTGTATCAACGTTTGCCACAGCTCTTCTGATACATTATTTCATTTTAATTAAATAGTGATGAAGTGGAGGACGGAAACACTATCTTGCATAAATACCAAACGAAAAAATCACAGAAGAACTATGGCAAGTATAGGCCTAGATGCAAATAAGTTACATCAGATTTGAAATGAAATTGAATATCATCTTGATGTTTGTCGATGAAGCAGGGATCACAGATTGAACATTCATGAGATCAGAAACTAAATTCGAAGACTTTCTCACCAAAACACTGTTAAGTTCTTCCAGGTACTATAAACACTTACTTACGCTACCAATCTCCTAAGAATTCAAATCTTGAACTATGTTGAGTTACTGAAGTTGCCCTTTTCTGCTTGCCGTTCATTTTTTTGTACTGTATTTCAAGGAATAAATTTTACTAAATTTAACTTTCGAACATAATATTATGTTATAATTTAATTTCGATGTTTTATAAATTTGACTCATATACTGAATAAACATCAAATAATGCCGGAGAAATTCAACAATAATTTTTGTAAATCATTACATTCTCCCGTCAGTATACGAAGTCTTCTTATTCATTTTAATATAGAATGCGTATGATTTGAAGACTCCTTTATGTTATCAGGTATGTCGAATGAATTTTCTTCATTCCTTTTGTTACTTAATATAACATTCTAAACTTGTCTCCGTTAACAAATTATTGGCGACGAAACAAATTATTATTGTCGTATCACAACAAGGTAACAATTAACTAATCAATAGCCTAAAATATCTTACTAGTATTGTAGATCATAGTTAATCCAAACAAGTGACTTCACATTTAAAATAATGTTTTTAATAATTTTCAAATTCTTGTTATCGAAAAAAAATTATACATATAACAAGTTTAGAAAGCTTATTTTTGTGCTTGGTAAAATATATAAATTCGTCTATAGTTCGTTCAAAAAATTGTTGCATAAATAATTACTTTTTATAATTCTAAAATGTTTTACTTATTTTGTACTCTGTCTATGCCAATGTCGTGTGGTTTCACAGCAATTACCCTAGCCGTATGAAGAAAATGTATATTATGTTTTATAACAACTTCTTTTAAAATTGTTTTGTTTATAAATAGTATGAGCATTTATTATTATAAATGTGTTTCTAGAAACCTGTCATAATAGTACATTATATAAATAATAAAATTTTACAATTCATACTTATGAATGCACAATTCACTAATAAAATAATGCAGTGATCAACATCATCCAGGGATTAAACCTCTTGGCTCGTTCCGGTTTCATGAAAGCTAGAATTGTTAAAATTATTCAGACCATCTTCTGTGTGGGATTGCAGTGATATTCACTTAAAAGGGTATCTAGTGTATATTATAAATTACACAGTCACTCACATTAACTTTTAGTAAGTTGGCAAATCACACTTATCAGTAACACTAATTAAAACTTGTGAAAGTAAATTAATAGCGGATTTAAACAAACTCATTGCCGATATTAAATTACTTCAACCGTTGATTCCCACAAATAATATATATACACGTTCGCAAACATTCAATTGGTTAATGTAAATGAAGCTTCTTAAAATATAATAGGTTGCTAAAGCTGACAAAGCGTATCACATAATTTGATTTTATATTGTTTCTCAATGTTTTGACAAAAATAACTTGCATAAATCAAATAGTATGAATGAATTAAAAATATTAATTGGAAAAATGTTCTTATTGAGAAACTGATGCTTTCCAAGTCACCAATCGCATTTATCGTCCTCGCATTAGTAAAGAAATACTTCTTGAATCGATAGATCGGAATTTCATTCGACCTTATGGTTATCGATGATTAACTTGTACATTTCGAATCGTGACGTCAGCCCAGCTAGCTGGTAATCAATGAAAAATCAATGCTTTACACACAAGCTTCGTCTAGTGTCGGTTATCGATGGTTTAGCAGCCACACATCGAAAATGTGTACGCATGCGTGAATTCATCGGCCATGCAGTAGCTGGTGTTAGAAGGGGTAATGTGAACACAGGAGGTTCCGTCAAGCCGAATGCGATAGACGTCTGCTGGCGCGGTGGGAAATTGGGAAATTTGAAATTTAATGTTCACGTGTAATTGATTTGAATGAAATTTGGCAAATGTATTCACTTATTTTAAACCAAAATTATGAATATACCAATTACCCCAGCAGTGTTGGGATAGCCTGGGGTTGAATGCACGCCACTGGTCTATATCCGTACATCGCCACGTAGGACAGGGGTGCTCCCTTGTGGGATTCGCTTAACCAAGTTAATTGAGTTGGCTTATTTCTCTACATACATCAGCGAGTGACAAGTTATTAGCTCATCACTCAAAGAGCTATTTAGTAGGCAACTAAGGCATTATGTGGACTGTAAATGCCGATTAAATTTTGCTCAGAGGCTCTAATACAGCCAGAAAATTTTCATACTCAGGACCCACAGCTTGAAGTCCTTCCCGGGGAGGATTTTCCCTTGGAGTTTATTAGGATCTGAATCGGTGAGACAAGGAACTTAACTCCTCGCTACCATCGAGATATATATATATATATATATATATTAGGGTGGGCCGAAAAAAACTCTTTTTTTTTATTTCGAAGTTGTAATAGCGCGGAAAAGTTGCGAATTATATAGAGAAAAGAAAAAAAAATATATCAAAATCGGTTGACATCTTCCGGTCGCGCAAAGGCTCTAAAGTTTGACAAAATATGAAAAAAAACTTCATTTTAGAGTATTTCTTTAATTTTTTAATTAGATCTTTTCGTAATTTGTAACATCTTCAAATAGAGCATAAAAACATTGTGTTTTAATTTGATTTAGATCAGTTGATATCTTACGGTCGCGCATATTCTCCAAAATTTGCCTGAGTAATGAACAGGTTATATCTTTACACATTTTTGGTATTTGATAAATAACTTCCAGAGTATTGATTGTCAGATCCCACAGATAGATATAAACGTGCTTAGCAAAGATCAGCAATACCTACTTGATATTAAAAAAATTGCAAAAAATATTTTTTTTTTCATATTTTGCCAAACTTCAGAGCCTTTGCGCGACCGGAAGATGTCAACTGAGTTTAATCTTTTTTTATTTTTTTAGCTATATAATTCGCAACTTTTCCGCCCTATTACAACTTCGAAATAAAAAAATGAGTTTTTTCGGCTCACCCAAATATATATAGCCTAATATAAGAAAAAAATAAAACAAAATAAATGTTTCTACTGCACAAAGAAATTAAACATAGGCTCAATTCTGGAAATGCATGCTATTATGCATTGCAGAGACTTTTGATGTACCAACTCCTTTCAAAAACGGTTTATTATTTAAGCTGAAAATAGCATCTATATACACCTATTATTCTACAAGTTATATTATATGGGGTGCGAAAACATGGACTCTTTACTTTGAGGGAGGAAAGGAGGATTACGAGTATTTGAGAATAAAGTTCTTAGGAAAAATTTTGGACCAAAGAGAGATGAAACAGAACAGGGGGGAATTGAGAAAGAAGGCTACATGAACAATGAACTACATGGTCTTTATCAGGAAGCAAGATATAATAAGGAACAGGTAAGTCCCGTAGACTGCGATGGGCGGGACATGTTGTGCGTATGGGGAATGAAAGACATGCATGGAAACTTCTTGTAGGAAAGCCAGAAGGAAAACGCCCAGTTGGTAGACCAAGAATGAGGTGGGAGAACAACATTAACTATGATTTGAGGGAAGTAGATTATACAGGAAATGATTGGAAAGCATTAGCTCAGGATAGGGATGTATGGAGAGCTTATGTCCGCGCGGCCATGAACCTATGGGTTCGATAGTGCCAGAGTGAGTAAGTAAGTAAGTAAGTAAGTAAGTAAATGTTTCTACTAGATTTGCCCGGTAGCGTCATTGGTAGCGTACTGGAATATCAATCCAAAGGTTCGGGTTCAAATCCCGTCCAGGCATTTATTTTTCTTATCATACCATATATATATATATATATATATGACATGGTAAGAAAAATAAATGCCTGGACGGGATTCGAACCCGGATCTCTGAGTCTCTACCTCAGTGTGATATCCATTACACCACCAGGCGACTCCAATTCACACACTTGATTTTATGGTATATGTATTAGATTCCCCATTATGACTAGATGTAGCGAGAACTCTTGTCTTCACTGCCATATAGTAGCTGAATATAAAAAGTAAGTCCCCATTAAGAGAAACCTTTTTACTTTATCGGCAGCGACGCTTTATCGATGTTATAATTAAATATTTAACATGAGAGCAATGAAAGTTAAATATGGTATGAGAAGAAAAATAAAATGCCTGGACGGGATTCGAACCCGGATCTCTGAGTCTGTACCTCAGTGTGATATCCATTACACCACCAGGCGAATCCAATTAAAACACTTATTTTTCTTATATATGTATTATATTCCCCATTATATATATATATATATATATATAATATATATATATATATATGTATATAGTTTTTTTTTTTTTTGCAGTAGCCCTGTGTAATAAGAGAAGTTAACATGTTCCAAATTGGTAACAATAAATGTTTGATGTCACCTCAATGAGCATCTCTCAGAAAGCTGGGTTGAGGATGATATGCCATTCATGTTGTGGCCCCCAGGTCACACGATCTTACGCCATGCAATTTTATCACGCAGGAATTATTTACAGTAGCTTAGGCAGTGGTTAACTCAGTCGATCAGGCTATCTTGGTACTGTACTGACAAATGGAATATCCCGTAGACATCTGCCGAATCACAAATGGTGCCCACATCTAACATCTGTGAATCTATATGTGAACATGAGAATTTATGTTTTATGTCATATGTGTATTTTTAAAATTAATTAATTACAGTAATTATAGCAATGTTTCTTTTTTGTACCAATAATTCAGGAATTAACCCGGTATATTCTCTTGCAATAAAAAAATCTTTAATAAAGGAGCATACGATAATCGCTATCAATACATTAATGAAAACAAGGAAGCATTTTACGTTTTAGATTGAAAGAGAACTGGTAAGTAAGATATAAATTCACTTGCACACCAGTTTCAAATAACATAGACCAGAATTGAGCACTTCAGTGAAATAAAAAAATGTATGTCAAACAAGAACTGTAAAATAAGGGAATTCTCAGCAAGTTGAATTCATGGTCGGAATTTGCTTGTTTATGATATATATATATATATACATATTTATTTATTTATTTATTTATTTTGTTAAGTTGAAGAATCTCAATGTTTGATGCTAACTTATTTAAAAGTGTCGGATTACATTAAAAACAAGTTATACATAACAGACAATTATTGCTTACTTGCATATTATATAATTTGACATCAGTTTAAATAATATTTGCCGATTCATTTTCCATTTTTTTTTCCTGGCGCGACAGACCTAGAAGGCCCTTAGCCGAACTCTATAAAAATATTAAATATTTTTTTTAAAATGCTTCCATATCTTCACGGATCCTATGTAGTAGATACCGAAAATGACCATGATCAAAATATGTGTGTGTGTGCGCGCGCGCGTGTGTACGTGTGTGCGTGTGTGTGTGTGTGTGTGTGTGTGTGTGTGTGTGTGTGTGTGTGTGTGTGTGTGTGTGTGTGTGTGTGTGTATATATGAGATTGTATATTGTGTGTGTGTGTGTTTGTATTTATTAACACTCCAACAGTCGCAATTTTTGTTTTATCATATCCAAAGTTGGCATATAGCAATCAATTAAAAAATAAGGTCGTTAACCAAAAAATCTGATTATTAGGTGTAGGAGTTCACCTGAAACGAAAATTTATAAATCACTCTAGCGGTCGCAATTTTCGATGTTTTGCAACGAAACTCAGTACATGCTAATAAAATTAAACTACGTAGAAAGGTATGATATTCTCTAAAAATCAGCAAAATCCGACCATTAGAAGTGGGGTTTTACCAGAATCTCGAAATTAAAAGTTCTCTCTAGCAATGTATACCATACCTGATTGATTGATTAACTTTTAACGTTGTAATGAATCCTATAAAGATTACCTCGATGTTAATGTATTGAATAGTTTTAATAAGAGTGAAGGAAAAATGAAACACAACATATGGTTTGAATGTATGTCAAATTATACATCAATATGCAAATAGGTACTCATACGGTTAGGCATGATTTGTTTTCACTGCATTACGACACTTTTAAATAAACTGGCATCAGAAAATGAGTTTCTCCAATTTAACAAGAGAAACATACAGCCAGTTCGATAAACCAGCAAAATCGAAACATAAATACGACTTGCTGAGGAATTAGCTTTCTTCACGAAGTTTTTTCGTGATGTACTTTTTTTATTCTTTGTTTTAAGACAATTATTGTAAATTTGATTATATTATTATTGTTATTGTTATTATATTATTATTATTATTATTATTATTATTATTATTATCATTATTATTATTATTATTACTATTATTATTATTAATATTAGTTATTGCTTATTAATATTGATATTTAAATAGAAACCCGCTACAGAGATTCATTTGACAATTCAATAGAGATACACCCAAATATTTTGTTATTTGTTACACAAAATGATTTTATTTTTTTGTTTTTTGTTTATATTTGACAAAGACAACCTAATGAGTGATCTAAAAGTGAAGTTACTTAAGTTATACTATGTGATTTAAATTTAAGTGGAGGCATGTTTGTTAAAAAAAATCACGATGAATTTAGTAAAAAAAAACTAAAATATAGGTTTTGCCAACCATAAATTAAGGAATAAATAGTCTATAAAAAACGTAACCGAACGGTTGTAATGTAATAAATTAATACTTGTGTAATTTCTCTTACTCATTTTACAACCGTTAATGTCACGGCCTTCTGGATTTACAACAGGGAGAATGTGTGATAAAATATCGTAGTAAAGTCTCAACTGCTGAATATGCCCCATTGGTCAGGCGACATATATACTCGTTTAGAGCTACGAAAAAACTATATATTTACACCAATATTTTGATTATACGGAGAGCAGCGAAGTTGTGAAAATACGTTCAAAATATTGAAACAAACTTAGGAAAATGGGGGGGACACATCCAATTTGAAAAAAAACAATGGACATATTTTCAATTGATTGTCAGGCGTTTTTCTAACATATATGAATAACATTTTCTTTAAGAGAAAAAATATTTATCACCTTCTTCTTCTTCTTCCTCTATGCATGAAAGCTGGCAGGTTGTTGCGTGTTCATTCACTTCAGGTCCGGGTACGGTGACGTCCTTCCCTGAGGTGACCAGTCACTTACTTTCTTCACTAATGTAATGTTCTCCATTCTATGTATGTGGTCGTTCCAATTTAGTCTTTAATCATTTATCCAGAAGTTTTCAGGTTCAATTTCACATTCTTCTCTAGTAACAGAACTGTCAATTTTCTCGCTCAGCGATTTTCCTACGATTTTCCTAGAAACGTCCATTTCGGTTGTTTCATTAATTTGTTTTATTTTTTGAATTTCTGTTCGGTATTCGCAACCATATGTTAGAACTTTTTTTTTCCAACCAGAATTGTTTACACATCCCAATATTTTGTTTGCATTGTTTGCTTGATGGAGGATTTCATCTGTTATTCTGTTGCTGCTATCAATTTCTATTCTTAAATATTTGAATACAAAATATTTGTAATACATTTAATATGACGCTTAAAAATGCATGTAACTGGAACCGCAGGAAAGAGTATCAGATGTTCTCCTTCATAAAAAGCAATCAGTACCTTTTCATCCATGGGTGCAAATTGTAAGTAAATTCAGTACCACCCACAGCACTTTACATGCCTTGGGGATAGATAACTTTTTTAGGGGATAGATAACTTTTAATTGATTCATCACTTACGCAGACTACATAACATAGCTGGTATGTAAAGTAGTGTAGGATAAGTGCATATTTTAGTTTACAATGTGCTGGGTAAGGGATACTGATGGTGAATAAAAGGGAGAAGATGTAACCCGATGACGGCACATAGGCTATTCCTCCCGAAAATATTAAAAAGACCGCCAGGCTTAACGCCCCCATACGATTGGACGGACGAAATGTTTGTCAACAGTACCACATACCTTTTCAGCATTATGTAGTACAGAGGTGTTTGAAATTTAATCTAGCTATGAAAATTTTACACCACCATCCCCTATGGATCATTTGAAAGGGAACTAGAAACATGACTCCCATGTCGTGCATTTACGATATGTAAAAGAACCTCAATCCTGCAAAAACATGCCTCTGAGAAAATGTGTACGCCTTTTCACGCCCAGATTTGAATTGCGACGCTAATGACCTTAGATATTAAAAGCATCGTTAAATAAAATAATAATACACTAAATAAGTAACTAGTCGGCAGCAGTAATCTAGTGATTTTGTCCCTTGACTGTAGGCCCGAGGGTCACGGCTGTCATAGATGGATTTTTAAGCTGGAAAAATCCAAGGGACAAAAGTCTTCCGGGAGGAACTTTAAACCGTGGGTTCCGAACCTGAAGATTTCCGGGCTCATGAAAGAACTTCAAGTTTGAATAAAAGGCTTCTAAGTAAAAAAAAATAACTACCTTCCTCCACCCCAGTAATATCACTAGTTTTGTACTAGATGTTTCTTCGACGCGATGTACTAAACACGTGTCACTCGCTGACACATATAGGGAAATAAGCGTAACTAAATTAATCATGGTGAAGAAACTTCCCACTAGGGACGAAGTACACAGGTCCCGTAGCAGAGACGAACGGGGAATCGATAAATAAAACTAAAGGTAGGTTGAAGTATATAGTAGGTGTTGAGTGTGTGATGAGGACGATGATGAAAAGATATGAGAAGGTGAAAACCGAGAGTGGCATACAGCTCAACACCTGCCAAAAGGACTCGGATATTCACTGTGCGCTATACTTGAATAATGTTATCTAAAACATTACCTGTTTAAGCCAGCGCCCTCATATCATGATTAATGTTATCAATGTGTTTGTTTCGCCGAAATACTGGTCCTTTACCTCTGACTTTGCTACAAAAATGTTTGTTGGTTACTCTGTAAGGATGAATCATAAGATGACAGGGGGGTGGGTGGTAACAACTGCCAGGTTTATGAGCAATGGAACAAAGGACCAGTCGATGTTGTTCGAATGTGTACTCCTAACGTTTTTTTTGGGCGAGATAGTGCGCTTTGCCGTTACTCTTTACACAATGGCGACCATGATTGATAGTTCAACTTCCTATATTTCGGGGTTGCCAACCTAAATAATTATGCTGTAATAAAAATAACTATACTGTAATATTACATATTACAAACCACGTGTGGGAAGTAAAACCACTAACCTTTATGTATATTATGTACAATGTATATACAAAAAATATCCAAAAGGTAGTGTTAATTTACATTATACATCACTATATTCTAAATTAACTGAACTTTATTTCAAACAATATAAAACAATAACTACGTACTTGCCGCCATTTTATGCTTGGATTGGTGTCACGGCCTCCTGTAATTTCAATTAATAAACATTGCCCATATTGTTAACGTTAGTCGGTTGTTTATAATGAACGCAAATATTTTCAACAAAGATGTTATTATTTTACTATTATTTATTATTTTGAAAACACCATCGCGCAAAAAATAATGTACAACGCACATTTGTAAAGTGTTTTACAGAATCTCCGAAATTAAAAACATCGCTGTAGCTCGGTTTTTAAACATTTTCCTCGATTCTGTAAAAACCACTTCCCAACCTCGCATCGTAATATACTAAATTGTATGTGAAAATAATACATATTTCTCTTCGTACTGTAATAATAACATAAGGTGCGATAGAAGTGATGATCGCTGAGAAAGTAGGACATACTTATTTCTGCCATGACGTTTCTAACGTAGGTGGAAAAAAGAAACAGCTCAATTAGTTTCTTGTAGCAGACGAAGATTGATCTACCTAGACAGATAAGGTTCGCCTCCATTCTATCATGAAAACGTGACATTTTCTAATATAGCGTTCAGTAATTCTAACCGCCTAACATACTTACGTCATAACCTCATAACAATTTGAATTAATTCTTACCACACTAAATGATTGACACTCGAGGTGCATGGCAGAGCAAACATAATCTGTCCATTTAACCCAATCCTAAGAAAATATTTCAATCATTCCCTGTATAATTCACCTCACTCAAATCATAGTTAATGTTATTCACCCGTCTCATTATACAGGGCGCTTCCTCTCCTCTTTTCCTACAAGAAATGTCATGCCCTTCTGTCATTCCGCATTCGTATCCTTCTCATGTCTAGAAGACTGTAATGTTCTTATCGTTTTCGACGTAGATCATTGACATGTAGTTTTCTCTATTTCAACTAATCATGTTCATCTCTCTTTGATACGAACATTTTCCTAAACATTTTATTCTCGATTATTCGTAATATTTGCCCCTCCTCGAGATCATGATTCACATTAATATAACAGGAAGAATAGCCATTATATATAGTTTAACATTTCTTAGAGAAGTTGAGATGACAAGAATCTCTGCAATGCAGTGTTGAGATTTATAAAAGAGTTTTGTTGTGAAAACCTGAAGGAAGTATATTGAAGGGAAGACCTAGGATCACATGGATTGATGATGTAAGAATGATTTCAAAATCATGAAACTGAAAGTTTCGAGAAAGTTAATAGCGAATAGAGAAATACGCTAAAACTCATAGGTTCTGACATCAATTCAAGAATTATAATAAGAAGAAGAAGAGATTATTATTCATTAAAGGATAGAAACACATGATTTTCGGCGAGGTACATATTTGGAGCCCTGGAGATTTATCCCCAGAGCTACAATTGAACTGAGAGAAAATGTGTTTCGATCTCATGATGTATCATATATCTTAATATATAAAAATTACGTGTCACGTTGTTTGTCCGCGATGGAATCCTAAACTACTGAACCGATTTTAATAAAATTTTGCACACTGTGTGCAGTTTGATCCAACTTGAGACTTAGGGAAGTTTATAACTAAATTTATAGTCGCATTGTTTTTTATTGCAAATTATTTGTTTATTATTTAACAAAGAGTTAATTATCTGTGAGTTCCATACGCTTCTAACAGATGGCCGTGTAAGATAATTGGTTTATTATTTAACCAGGTGGCTGTGCTTTTTGTTGCAACCGCGAATTTCAATTGAATTACAAATATTGATTATTTCATAATTTAAGTGTGTTCAGTGTTTAGGCTATTTTATTTTCAATATATTGATAATACTATTCATTTCGTGTGTAAATATTACTTTTAAGTAATCTGGCTGAAAGACGGCAACTTAATTTAAATTTAACTGGACCGAGAAGGGACATTGAACAATATGGCGAATCAGTTCTAGAGACCATGAACGATAAGATATCAAGTGAATTTCCGCAAATTGGTATAGGCCTATGTGACATAAATATTACATTTAAGAAGGTCAATTTAAAAACATATGAAGGCCTTAAGGGACGGAATAACAGAACTGTAAGTAAGTCTGTTAGTTATAATAATATGCCTAATATTACAGAAACAATCTCCATGCCTCAATTAAATGAAAAATAAGTTGACTATAATATATCACAAGATGATATTACTATACAGATACTTCTTGATGATGATGAGAATCCAAACTGCCAACAAGTTCGTAGAAAAAAACGAAAGTATAATGAAATCAGCAAGCCTCCTCAAAATATCCCATCAATAAATGTATATAATCCTTATGATACACTTATGGATGATACTGAGAATGCAGACAACATAAATTCATATCAATCAACAAAACCTCTTCCACAAAAACCACCACCCATATTTATACCGGGTGTAGTTAACGTACCAGAACTAAAAAATTGTGTAAAACAAAAACTTTCTTCTTTAGATTTCTCACTTAGTTTACTACAACATAATATTAACGTATACTTTAGCCACAGCAATATATATAACAAAGTCGGCGTAGTTACACTATTTATAACTCAAGAACGGCTGAACCGATTTTTATGATCTTTGATTTGTTGGATTTGTTTCCGCCCCGAATAGCAGATAACTATTAAAACATCGGAAAAATTAACGTAAAAATATTTAAAGGCGATACGACGTTCGCCGGGCCAGCTAATATATATATATATATATATATATATATATATATATATATATATATTACTTTTTTTCCAAGGCTTTGACTAAATTGACACATTTTACTTTTCTTTATTGAAGTTTGATGAAGCCATGTTATTGAAGTCGTATGCACTGATGCAAAGGAATTGCCATGGCAACATTTTTCTGTTTACATTGATTGTTAAAATTTTTGTAAGTTGAATGTAAAATGGATAGTTCTGAAGAGCCAAAAGCTGCAACGCAAGCTGTAGTGGTTTATTGCCAAAAAAAAAGGACAAAAAGATAAATGAAGGTGCATACGCTCGTTTTAATGAAAGATGTTCATTGAACAGTGTATAAGTCGTATACAGAAAATGCCTTGTTGGTGTATTTCACGAAAAGAGAAAAGGATATAGGCACACTATTGTTTTAATATAGGCCTATTTGTAATGATAGGCCTAAATAACAACATTGATAGATGTTGATTAAGTCCCGTTCGTCCCACTGCGGGACATGAGTGCTTCCCTAGTAGGAAGTTTATTAACCAGACGAATTTTCAGTTACGCTTATTTCCCTGCATATGGCAAGGACGAACATGTGGTTAGTACATTGCCTCGAGGCAACTAAGGTATTTCTGGGTTGGATGAAGGTCGGTTAAATTTTGCTCAGATATATTTTCATTCAGACTTGAGGTTTTTTATGAACCAGAAAATGTTCAGGCTTGGAAACCACGGCTTAAGTCCCTCTCGGAGGTCTTGTCCCTTGGATTTTTCCATCCTAAAAATCCATTAACCCTGGCCGGTTTGAACCCGCGACCCTCGAGACTAGAGGCAAGGAACATAATCACTAGACCACCGCGGCCGACATAATTGTTATTAGTGTATGAAAAATGTTTTGCAATATTAATAATTGCTCAATGATGCAGTTTTTTTTTTCCATACTATATTGAATTTGATATGTTTGACTACATAACAGTGAACTACATGGTGTTTATAGGAAATCAGAATTAATAAAAACATATAAGTCTCGTATACTGCTATGGACAGGACATGTGGCACGAATGGGGAATGAAAGACGTGCATGGAAGCTTCTTGTAGGAAAACCTGAAGGAAAACGCCCAGTTGGTAGACCAAGAATGAGGTGGGAGAATAACATTAACTATGATTTAAGGAAGAAGATTAAACAGGGAATGATTGAAAAACATTAGCTCAGGATAGGGATGAATACAGAGCTTATATCCGCGTGGTTATGAAACTACGGGTTCGATAGTGCTAGTGACTTAGTTAGTTAGTTATGTTAAAAAATGAGTATTGAAAACAAACTAATACAGTTCTCAAACCCAATACTATATGTAGCATTCAGCATCATAAAAACTAAACTGTATAATGCGGTCATTAATTTTATGTATGTAAAGCCCATGTTTTCCCTTTACAGAGATTTAGGCGCTCTCCCCCTACAGGGATGAATTTGAACCATACTAATTTAGTTACACTTGTTTTCGTATAGATATCATCTGAGTGGTCCTTGGTCAGCGTTCCGCCTCATACTGACATCTAGGAAACCAAGATAGTACTAGGATGGGAAAATTCGGTAAATTTTGCATAGAGGCCTTTTCATTCAGGCTTAAGGATTTTTTACGAGCCTGAAAATCTCCAGACTCGGGACCCACAGCTTAAAGTCTCTCCCGAGGGCTTGCTCCTTTGATTTTTCCATCCTAAAAAATCCATCGACCCCGGCAGGGTTTGAACCCGCGACCCTCGGGACCACAGGCAAGAAGCGTAACCACTAGTCCACCGCGGCCGATTCATTCATTTTAACATAAGCAAATTAAGAATACCCTGTATAATTGCACATGATCCCGAAGCAATAATTTCAGTCCCTTTATCTTTAAATAGGCGTTACTTAACCTTAAAACTCGTTCATGACATGTTACTACAAAAATAAATATTTCAATGTACAGAAAACACCTATACCTACCTCACATACCTCATATTGGCAACATTATCATAAGTAATGCCACGAGTGATTTCCAAATTATCGATAAATTCACGACTCACGAAGTGAGGAGTGAAATCTAGAGAATTTGGAAATCAAGAGTGGCATTTGTTAGGACTATTTAACGAATAAAATTAAGCTGTTTACTCACAAATCATTATTTAAATATAGTTATTTTAAAAAAGCATATGATTCAATTAAGAGGGAGATGTTATATAGTATCCTGTTGGAGTTCGGAATTCCTAAAAGGTTAGTTAGACTTATACGAATGTGTCTAAATAGCACAAAGAGTAGGGAGTGTGTAGGCAAACAGTTTTCGGACACTTTTGAAATCCAGAATGGATTGAAACAAGGAGATTCACTATCTCCTCTACTATTTAATTTTGTACTAGAGCATACCATTAAATCTTTAGAGAATGAGGAAGGCTTACAACTCAATGGTATTAATAAGCTGTTAGTTTATGCTGATGATGTAGTACTATTGGCCGATAGCGAGGAGATACTAAAGGACAACACGCACACACTATTGAGTAACACTAAGAAATTAGGACTGGAAGTAAATATCAATAAAACTAAATATATGGTCACACGTAGAAATACATTATATAATGGAAATGGACAACTAATGACAAATGAGGAAAATTCTGAGGAAGTGGCTGAATTCAAATACCTAGGAACAATAATCACAAATAGGAATGAGATGCACAAAGAAATTAAACATAGGCACAATTCTGGAAATGCGTGCTATTACGCATTGCAGAAACTCTTGATGTCCCAACTCCTTTCAAAAAACGTTAAACTGAAAATATATAAAACTATTATTCTACCAGTTATATTATATGGATGCGAAACATGGACCCTTACTTTAAGGGAGGAAAGGAGATTACAAGTAGGCCTATTCGAGAATAAAGTACTTAGGAATTTTTTTTGGACCAAAGAGAGATGAACAGACAGGTGAATGGAGAATACTACATAACAATGAACTACATGATCTTTATAGGAAGCCAGATATAATAAGAACAGTTAAGTCTCGTAGACTGCGATGGGCAGGACATGTTGCACGTATGGGGAATGAAAGACTTGCATGGAAGCTTCTTGTAGGAAAGCCAGAGGGAAAACGCCCAGTTGGTAGACCAATAATGAGGTGGGAGAATAACATTAACTATGATTTGAGGGAAGTAAATTACACAGGGAATGATTGCAAAGCATTAGTTCAAGATATGGACATGTGGAGAGCTTATGTCCGCGCGGCCATGAACCTACGGGTTCGATAGTGCCAGTGAGTAAGTAAGTAAGTTATTTTAATTTTTTTATATATTTAATGTAAACGGCGATGTTTGAAAACAAATGAGAAACGATTGGTTTGCTTAATTTGCTTCTTTTGTTCATCACTACAACCAGAACATATTATTTATTGCCAAAGGAACGGAATATTGTAAGAATGCACTCTAGTGGAGAAGAAATGAAACACATTTAACTGTACATTAATTCATTTCTGATGTTCTATGATGTATATATGACAATTATATTTTTTCTGGAATGTTATTACCTGGGAAAAAAATACATTTAAGAATGTGCAAAGAGTGATTTCTTTTTTTGGTGGTATAATCAATTGATACAAATATTTTTATATTAACTCCCGCATTCGCTATGTGTTGACATACATGCACTATATATACAATCTGGTAGCCGTATTTCTTAGGGGGTCAGTCACTGCAAAATAATGCTATGACCTATTCAGAATGTTAAAAGGAGGCTTTCTTTATTATGATAAACTTCAGTTGGTAGATTCCAGGCGAAACACGACTGTGATTGGTTATAAATAAAAAATAATTGAAACGTGATTGGTCATTGACTCCCATTTGGGGCATGAGTTAAATAGTCTCCTTAAGGAAGAGACGTGCACATTTTCTCCCTTTTAAGAAAATGTCATACTTTCTCTCCCGATTTTGGTAAGCCATAAATCGAGATCAATTCTCAAGGTGTTCTAACTAAAAAGTGGGGATACGCTGTAGCATAGCAGGTTAAGGCAATACGCTGTAAATCGGAATGTCGAAGGTTCGAGAACCGGTGGGGGTCAGGATTTTTTAATTGACCCAAACCTTCTTGTGGCACCATGGCCCTGGGGTCGACTCAGCCTCTAACGGAAATGAGTACCATGTGTTTGTTCTGGGGTAATTGCGGCCGTCACACAGGGCTGACAACCCGGCTGACATCAAGAGCCGATTTCCTAGAAAGCAGTGGGAGCCTTGACGTCCTATTATTCCATGGGTCTTTGTTATGGCCAGTAATGGGATCACATTTTTTACACGAAATGCGTAGATAAATAAATGCGACAATTATTATCTATTACCAATAAAAAAATGAAAATCAAATAATTGAATCGTTGCAACAATTTGTTAGTAAGAGAATCTTGAATTTAACCAGGCACGGCCTTGGAAAAATTATATTAATTAACATTCCTCAATATTCAATGAAAATCTCTCTCATAATTCCTGTGAAATAACTTGAAATTAAACAAATGAATGAGTAGCAACTGAATTGAAAGTAGACCAGAATGCGTGGGTGAATTGTTACCACATCACACTTAAATAATCATTGCTATTTAAAAACGTTTAAGTTGTTTGTCTTGACCTGTGATATCGCTATGTAAATTTTAACTTTTAATGAGTTTTTTCCACTCATTGATCGTATTCGCACTAATCAAATTAATTATATCACTGATTTAATTCAGTAATTACTAATAACGATGTTAAAATCAGATCCATGTAGCAAAGAACAAACAACATTGTAACACTTATTCCAGTTCGAAATATTATCACGCTAAAACTATTCGAAATCTCAGTTACAAATAAATTTTTAACTGGGTTAAATATGTATTTAATAACTATAGTTCATCAAAAGCGATTCGATATTTTAAAATTTAGTAGTATCCTGGATGATTTTTTTCGGGGTTTTTCGACTTTTGTAAAACAAATAGGTCTATCAGGAAACTTTAAAGGACAAATGGTCCCCGAACATCATTTAATATTACAATCATCCACATCATATTCGCTTTGTTTAGTATGAATGAATTAGTGATTGGTCTGAATTGTCTTTAAAATGTTCGTCTTGTCCCAAAAGTGGCTTTGGTATTGAGCTCATCACTCAATCTGGGAGGCCTTCCATGTCCTTATGTGGTCAAAAAATAAAGCAGAAACGGTGTCACTACAGCTTACGTTATATATATGTATATATATATACATATATATATATATATATGTTGACTCTTCAGAAGAATCGTTTTGCATTCCACTTACAAAAGTGCTAACAATATAGTCAATATAAACAGAAAAAAAGATTCTATAACAATTCCTTTACATCAATGCATGTGACCTCAATAAAATGGCTCCATCAAATTTGAATAAAATAAAATATGACAATTTAGTCCAAATCCTCGAAAACAGGAATAGTATGTTCATCATACCGCTGTGGTCTCGAGGTTGTGTGCTGTCTTGTCACGCAGCGGGCCCGGGTTCGATTCCCGGTCGGGATAGGCTCCTGGGTGAGGTTTTTTTGGGGTTTTTCCTCACATGTAAGACAAATGTCAGGAAGCGATATTATCATCATCCTTATCATCATCATCCTTCACCGGTGTGGTAAGCAATGGGAAGCTACCACACCTATAATTCCCTAGTAAAGCTGCAAAGCATAGTATGGAAATGCTATGATTGCAGTGAAGGACCTGCCTTCGGGCAGAATAACTATGGATGGATGGATGGATGTTCACCATGAGATCGAAACACATTTTTCCCTCAGTACATTTGTAGCCCTCGGGATAAATCCCTTGGACTCGAATCATGTACCCTGCGGAAAATCGTGTGTTTATCTACCTTAATATATAATAATCTCTCTTTTTTCTTCTTCTTCTCTTTCTTTTTCCTCACTTGACGTCACAACCCATAATGAGTTTAACAATGCCCCTCCATTCAGTCACATTCGCTGATAACCTGCTCGAACCTTTCACTTCCCCGACAGGTCGTGTCCCTGTAAGGCCCGGGTAACCTGGAGCATGTAAAAGTGTCTATAAGGAGGAAGGTATTCATTTTAAATACTTAAAAAACAGCATTTTCTTCTACAAATTTAGCATTTTTGAGGTTGTAAAGGTCACTGCAGAAAACTTAGGAAATTCTTATGGTATTGTGAGATTAGGGATCCTACCTTTCTAAACATTGGGCACGAGATGTCACCTACATGACAGCTGCCTTAAACCCCAGAACTTGCGTATGTACTTATTTTTGTTAGAGGCTCAGTCGATCAGGATCATAATTTTGCCAGAGGATTTGGACCAGTTTAAAATCCTCACTCCGTTGGGACTCGAATCCGCAATTTTCGGCTTGTAGTATATTGACTTACAGTCCGTGAGATTTTAGAAAGTGATTGACAGCCAGAGTGCGATCATATACATGGAAGGGACTCTTACTGTTTACCAATCACAATCTACGTTTGTAATGTGATTTGTTTCGAAACTTCCCCCCCCCCCTGTGTTGTACCTGCAATACAGTATATTAAACGTGGACTTGCATGTTTATCGTAACAACGGTTTTAATGCATATCAAGTTACCTGCTTCAGAACATATTTCGCGAGATTCGTATGCAATTAACATACAATTATCACCGATTATGATAAATAAAATGGTTAAGGTATAGCATCATTGGAGACCCGAACAGCGAGTGAGAGAACATTTTACGACGCTGTAATCTTCGCGCGAGCTGCGAACAGAAACGTCAATCATAAATTAAGATCTCACGCACTGTAATCAACTATGCCATATCCCATATTTAAAGTTGTACCAAAATTCTTAAGCTATTAACTAACCCATTGGTACTATCGAATCCATAGGTTCATGACCGCACGGACATACGCTCTCTATACATTCCTATCCTGAGCTAATGCTTCCAATCCACTCCTGTATAATTTTCTTCCCTCAAATCATAATAAAAGTTATTATCCCACCTGATTCTTGACCTACCTACTGGCGCTTTCCGTTTGGTTTTCCTACTAGTTTTCCTACAAGGAGTTTTCATGTCCTTCTTTAATTCTCCACTCGTTTCACGTGTCCTGCCCATCGCAGTCTAAGGGAACTAACTATTCTTATTACTTCTGGTTTGCCAGAAAGATTATGTACAACACTGTTATGTAGTCTTCTCCATTCGCCTGTCTATTCATCTCGCTATGGTCCAAAAATGTTCCTAAGAACTTTATTTTCAAATACTCGTAACCTATTATTTTCCCTTAAAGCAAGAGTCCATGTTTCGCACCGATATAATATAATTGGGAGAACAAATGTTTTACATAGTTTCGGTTTAACTTTCTTTGAGAGAAATTGGGACGACAAGAGTCCCTTAATGCATAATAGCATGAATTTCCAAAATTGAACCTATGTTTCATTTAATTCTGCCACCTCATTCCTGTTTGTAATTATTAATGTTTCAAGGTATTTGAAATCATTCACTTCTTCTTTTGTCATTAACTGCCCATTTCCATTACATAATATACTTCTATGTGTGACCATATATTTAGTTTAAAATGTTACTCAAGAGTGTGCGTGTTAGAACTTACGTTAGTATCTCCTCGCTCTCACCTTGTATTCCTACATCATTAAGTTCAAATAACAGCTTAATAACACCATACGTAAGATATAATTATAAAAATTTCTATCTGCTTGTATTGCTCCTTTTAGTCTCCGGTCCCGCGCAGTAGCCGAATGGTTAAGGTAACATGCCTTGGCGCAGAGCTAGGTTAGGGTCTCCATGGGGGAAGAAATTTTACCAAGGAATTTCGGCCAGATTGGGACCAGTGTCCACCGAGCATCGTGGGGAATTTCGGTAGCTACAATAAGTAGTGTCTCCGGATTGAGAAAACCAGCTATAACGGCTGGGAGAGACGATATGCTTATCACATGTCACCCCTGCACTAGCAGGATGATCATCTAGCTCTGTGATTAACACATGTAGATGTGAAGCCAGAGCCGGATAGTGGGTCAATGGCCTTCTAGGCCTGTCGCGCCATGCAGTTTTTTTTGTCTTCGTAATGTATATTTATTTTTGTAAATTTATTTTTTATTCATAAAGGTTAAGTGGTCCTACTACAGGCCTTAGGAGCTCTTGGGATAGTAGGAGGTTAGCGCTCCCACCTTTCTGGTCAATCAGCACGGAATCTCAGCTGAGTTGTTAGCCCTGCATAACGCCAGGTTTTGACCTCAGAACAAATGTCTGGTACTAATTTATTTTAGAGGCTGAGTCGAACCCAGAGCCATGATTTCGTCAGAAGCTTTAGATAATTTTAAAAATCCTGAATCCACCACGACTACAACCCCTGGCCTTTTCCAACTTGTAGCGTATTAATTTAACCAACTACAGTATGGCGCAAAGTGCCCTTATTTTTTATTCATATTTTCCCTAAAAATATTAACGTTACCTATAATAATAATAGATAGATAGATCATCGGTTGATTAATGTCTTTGGCATCGTCCGATTCCTAATAGCCAGTTTTGTCGGTCCATCCAATCTCCTGGTTGTAGATGTTTCTCCTTCATATATAAACATATTCCCTGACTCCAGGAGATTTTAGGTCTTCCTCTGCTTCGTCTTCCCTCAGGTTTCCATTCCAAAACAGATTTTGGTAGTCGATCCTCTTCCATTCGCTGGACATGTCCGTACCATCTTAATTGCTGAGTTTTAATATAATCTAAAATAGTGTCTTCAATCTTCATTTTCTCCCTTATAACTGAGTTCCTAATTTTTTCTCTTCTTGAAATTCTTGCGGCCCTTCGTATAAAATCCATTTCCGTTGCCAAAAGGTACTTATTTGTTTTTGTTGTTAATGGCCAAAGTTCTGCTCCATAAGTGATGATGCTTTGATATATATTCATTTTATTTTTATGACATATTTTTATCCCACAATATTCCATTGAGGCAAGCAATTGCAAATGTTCCTTTATTATTTCTATTTCTTATTTCCTCTTCATAACTCCCATTTTTATTTATTTTAATTCCTAGATATGTGATCTCACTACAAGATTTTATTGATTCTCCAGTCTCCAAAATTAAATTTTGTTCTGGTTCACCAATTGATAAATATTTTGTTTTTTTTTTTTTCATGTTCAAATTTAATCCCCATTTTTCATATTCTTCTATTAATTTTCTAGTCATATATTCTAAATCTTCATAATCTTGTGAATTAACAATTGATCATCTGCAAAATGTAAGTTGTATAAAGTTTTGTAGTTTGAAATAGGAATTCCCATTCTTGAACATTTTCTCCTCCAATTCTTTAATATTTCATGTGCATATATATTAAACAGAGTCTGTGATAGACAACAACCTTGACGAAGACCTTTATTTATCGAAAAACCATGTGACAATTTACTGCCAATTTTAATTTTAGACATGCAATTGTCACATCAATTTTGTATAGCTTCAATTATTATAGTCTTTGACTATAATAATAATAGTAATAATAACTAAAGACACTACATCTGTCGGAAAACTGCCTTACCTCACTAATCGTCAGCAATCAGTTTCTGTTAATAATCACATTTCTTCCTGGCGCTTGGTGAGGAAAGGGGTACCTCAAGGCGGCGTCCTCGCTCCTCTTCTCTTCTCGATTTATATTAATGACGTGACCAAGAAACTACAAAACTGCAAGCATCATCTTTACGCCGACGACCTACAGATTTACACACACTTTAGGCCTGACGAAATTAATGAATATATTGACAAAGTAAACACTGACCTCAGGCATATATCTTTATGGTCCAGACAATATGGGCTGAAACTAAATGTAAACAAAACGCAAGCAATAATTATCGGACATCCAAGGCTATTACACCTCATAAACAATGGCAATATGCCGGCTGTCATATTAGATAATGAACAAATTCCTTATACCGACGTCGTTAAAAACTTGGGATTTTACTTAGATTCTAATTAAAATGGCATGAGCAAGTAAAACAAACATCTAAAGGATCTTCTCCATAATGCATTCCCTAAAGCGACTTAAACATTTTCTTCCTACAACTCTTAAAAGAATTATAATCCAAACTTAGTGATGCCGCATTTTGACTACTGTGACGTTCTACTAACTGACATAAGTGACGGGTTGTCGGACAAACTGCAGCGTGTCCATAATATGTGTATCAGATTCATATTTAATGTTCGAAAATACGATCACATTTCTCCATTATTCCACGAATTGTCATGGCTACATCTAAAAGAGAGAAGAAAATCGCACTGTCTAATTCTCCTATTTAAGATCCTACATACCTCGATTCCCAATTATTTATCATCCCGTTTCCAGTATCTATCCTCAAACCATAACTTAAATACAAGATCACAACATAGTCTCTTACTTAATATACTGCAACATAGGACATCACATCACTCCATGCCATATACCATCTCCACTTCTCGCAACTGGAATTCCCTACCAGAAGAAATAAGGGGCTGCCGGACATTTACATCTTTTAAAAGAAATCTAAATTTATATTCGCTCTAAACTCGACTTCATTATTATCCAGTGTAAGATATATGTATTAATTGGTGTTTCCCGTATAATGTATCATATTTATATTAGTATTATTATTACTATTATTATTATTATCGTATCATTATTGTTATTACCCTATGAAATGTTGTTTTGTACATGACATTTACATTGCTACATTATTGTATCTTTAACTGTTTATAATTATACAGTGGTATATCTATATTTGTCGAATATTTATTTGTATTTGTGCTGGTTGAGTGGAAGAGAGGGCCTTATGGCCTTAACTCTGCCAGAATAAATAAAGTATTATTATTATTATTATTATTATTATTATTAATTATTATTATTATTATTATTATTATTATTATTATTATTATTATTATTATTATTATTATTATTATTATAATAATAATAATAATAATAATTGCAATAACAATTATTATTATTATTATTATTATTAATGTTATTAAAATGTTATCTGCATAGTTTACAGATATTATACTTCCTCATATGTTACGACTATCATAATGATGAAAAACAAGAGTACAAAAGTTGTACATATTTTAATTAATTCATTTTTTCTAATATTTCTCGTTCCCGTTGTAATCTAGTAGTAACTTCGTTTTCTATAGTCGTAGCAGCCCGGATTGGATCTCCGGTCAGGACAAGTTTTCTGGATGAGGTTATTTCTGGGTCTTTCGTCTTCACAAGTAAGATAAGTTTCGGGAAAATGTAAGGCCCAAGTAGTCCACAAAAATCGTCTGATCATCATAATCATCCATATCAAACAGGCCGTATCCTGTTCGTATCGGATTGCGTACAGCACGTGAAAGTATCTACAAAAGGTTAGATTAAGCTATGGAAAAAGGGAGGAGCAGAGAGAGAAAAAAATTCTCAACTGAAATATTAAATTAATTATCATCATCCTTGCAAGAATTAGGCAATATTGCATGATCCTCTTTTATAGTGCTAGAATCATTTCTTCTTCGCATGCGCAATATCTCTTCTCCCTTTAGGATGGTAAATATTCATCAGAATGGAATTCGTACGACCCATATGGGCTCTCCAGTTGTCTTTGTCTCATATTTTTTTTCATTTAGATGTATGTATTTAATTCTTCTCGTATATTTTCATTTCATATCATCTCTAACTTTGAACACGCTTTTACCTATAAAGGAATTTCATTTCAGCTGACTGGAATCTTATTTCTATCTCTTTCACAAATTAATTAATTTTTATTTCTGAACATTAATACTGCACAGTAATTCTATATATTTTTTTTTTGAGTTTTATCTTGAAGAGCTTTATTTATTACCCCACATATTGACTTACAGTATGTCAATTTGGTATTCATACACAGGCATTTTTATTAATAAAAATCCAATTTTCAGAAAGTTTTTAAAAGTAAAGAAAAAATATTAATGTGGTTTGAAGGAAACACTAAGTTATATCTAAATATGTAGTTCGAAACGTAATTATAAAATAAACATAATTTATAAATATAAATAATCTTTATTATACCCAAATACAAGCCAATTTGTTATTCATACACTAAAGAAAACACTGCAGTGCATTTGCTTGTCTAACTTGCTTAAACATTAATGCAACATGAATACTCTAAGTTGTGCATTTGTTTACATCTCCCTACTGTGCTGGTTGTGTACACTGGCATTCTGTCGCCTCCAAAATGGGTAAATGTAAAGAACTCAGTTCTGATCTCAAGGATACAATTGTAAATCTTGCACTTAAGGGATATTCTTTGAGAAAAATAGGGCGACTGATAGGCAAATGGCATGCAACAGTACAGTATATACTAAATAAATTCAAGTATAAAGGTTCAGTAGAGAATGTTCCGAGAAAACCTACACAAAAGAAGTTAAGTGAAAAGGAGGAGAGAACCATTGTGAGACAAGTGAAATTCAACCCCAGAATTAGTGCTCCAAAATTGCGGTCTACCCTAGAAGTTTCTACTGGTAAAAAGGTATGTACTGAGACAGTTCGGAAGGTATTAAGCAGAAATTGCTATCATGGAAGAATGACTAGAAAAAGGCCGTATGTAAGTAAGAAGAACCGTGTTGTAAGACTACAGTTTTCAAAAGAACATGTAAATAAGGGGCAGGTATTTTGGAATAATGTTCTCTGGTCTGATGAGACTAAAATCAACCTGTTGGGTTCAGAGGCGTTCATAGAGTCTGGAGAAAAGCCAATGCGGATAATGATGTGACCAATACAACACCTACAGTAAAACATGGGGATGGGTCTATAATGTTGTGGGGATGTATGTAGGCAAAAGATGTTGGCAATATACAGTTCATTGACAATTTTATCGACAAATTTGTGTATAACGACATTCTTCGTAAAAATGTTAAACAAAGTGCAGCAAAATTGGATATGCTCCCTATGTACATGTTCCAACAAGATAACGACCCCAAACATAGGGCGGACTTAAATAAGACTTGGTTGATATAGAACGTGCCAAAGCAATTGAAAACCCCTCCTCAATCTGCTGACTTAAATCCTATAGAACATTTATGGGCGTTTTTGAAACCTAGGGTCCACAGCAGAAATCCTTCTTCCAAAGGATAATTGAAGAAGGTGGTTACTGAAGAATGGTGCAAAATCAGTCCTCAGATATGAGCTAGGCTTGTTAGATACATGCAGCGTAGATGTCAAGCTGTTATTAAAGCTAAAGGTTACCCTACAAAGTATTAAGGACAGTTCATTTTTTTCTTCATTTTTTTATGTTTTCCCCCATTCTGACTGTATTAATAGAAAAGTGGCTATAAAATTTACAACTTTTAAAGTGTTTTAATATATTATACGTTAAATGTTTATAGAATTTGTTGATTTGTATATATTATGTAAATAAGTGTACCTGAAAATGTTTAATTAATGGCAAAATATAATTGCAATATTCTGAGAATTAAAATTGTGCTATTTCAATTATAAAATCTAAGCGTATGAATAACAAATTGACATACTGTATATTTCTTCGATTTATTTTCAATGTCTTTGTTTCTTTCAAAACACACGATACATTTAATGTTTTCCTTTTCAATAATTCCAAACGATTAAATAATTGAAAATCTATAAATGTTTGTTTTCTTTTCTCCAAGAATAGAAAGAAATAAGACGTAAATATCTTGTAATTCTCTTGTTTGTAATTTCAATTTACCCTCGGTAGCTTGTGTTGCATAATTTAGCCGCAGAACAATGTATTTGCATGTAAATAGGATTGGATGCCTTCGGAAGTACAACACTTAGATTTACGTTATCAGTTCTCAAGAGATTTTTCTATCGCCAGTGTAGTAGCACGTAAATAAATACAACGTAATTCTCAAAACACTGGCCAACCACTAGATCACTTCCGTACATATACAAATAGAAATAAAAAGTAGTAGTAGTAGGACTTTATTAGACAAAAAAGTAAGATATTTACAATATTATTTACAAATATGGGTCGCACGGGCAGTAAGCCGTACGTGCTGTTGACAGTCCGTTACAATAAAGTCATAATTGGTACTAGTGTAAAGAAAAATAAACAAAAACAGCAATAACATTACAATTACATAAAGAAAACACAATAAAAATATTACAATTAAATAATAACACAATAGCATTATACACTAAAAACATTAACATTACAATTACATAAAGAAAACACAATAATATTACAATTAAGTAATAACACAATAGCAATAACATTACAATTACATAAAGAAAACACAATAATAATATTACAATTAAATAATAACACAATAGCATTATACACTAAAAAACATTAACATTACAATTACATAAAGAAAACACAATAATATTACAATTAGGTAATAACACAATACCAATAATATTACAATTAAGTAATAACACAATAGCAATAACATTACAATTACATAAAGAAAACACAATAATAATATTACAATTAAATAATAACACAATAGCATTATACACTAAAAAAAACATTAACATTACAATTACATAAAGAAAACACATTAATATTACAATTAAATAATAACACAACAGCATTATACACTAATTAATTTATATATAATTGTTAATAATTAATGGTATTGCATTTTGATAACATATATTTATTCATGAATGAGTGTTGTCCTTATTTTTCGCGTTTTGTCCAGAAATTTACCGAGGTTTATCCAATTTTCTGGATTTACCAATAACTCGTAGCATGCCAATCTTTCCCGATTTGAATTTAGAAATCTTTCCGGTAATAACTGACGTCTCCAATATTCTAAATCATTACATTTTCCTAATATATGTATCTCATCTTCAAAGTTCCCGCACATTGGACATATTCGCATATCGTGATCGTAAAAAATAAAACTCGACTACACAGAAAAATCTTAAATTTCTCTAAAGTTCTGTGAAACTGTAGTCCCACGAATATCAGAATTAGGATCTTTGCTCTTTTCAATTTATATAAATGATATATTCGATTACCAAAAGATTGCAAACACCATTTATTCACGGACGATATACACTTTACAAATATATTCACACATATAAATATTCTCCAAAAATGACGCTGTTGCCTTGGACATGGAGTACAAACCCCTTATAATGTGGTAGTAAAAATATAGCAATATTTATGAATAAAAAATCTAAATTTGAAAAATACCATACAAAAAATCACACTTTAAAAACAATCTTCTCATTAAATCGCATAAGAAAAGTGTTATCATTTGCTCTAAAGAAAATGCTGGTAGAAACATTTGCAATAAACCTGTTCCAATACTTACGAATGTAACAACAATAATCATAGCAGAGAAGAAATATCCCCTTTTGATTATTTTGATACTCTTAGTACAGAGCTAAATACTACGTTATCCTTACCCAAAGACTGGAAAAATTGCCATGGTTTCATCTATGAGATCGAATAACCATCCATCCCTTTACTCTGCCCTATAAAAAATACTATGCACGCCCACACCTAATTACCTATCACGCCGAGCCGCTTCGTTAGACTCCGTAGTGCACATAATTTAGGCACACGGTTGCATCAGGATCTTCACCTTAATAATTAAGCTTCCCCATCACACTGCATATTAATACTGACTATTTAACTCATGCTCCAAATGAGAGTCAGTGACCAATCACATTTCAATTTTTTTTTATTTACAACCAATCACAGTCATTTTTCACCTCGATTTTATCAATTTAATTTTATCACTTTAAAATCAAGCTCCTCCTTTTTAACATTCTGAATAGGTCATAACAATATTTTGCAGTGACTGACTCTCTAAGAAATACGTTGAATATAACAATTTACATATTAAGATGTAATAATTCTATAATGCATGTGGCTACTGGATTGTATATATAGTGCACGAATGTAACCAGATAGTGCTTGCGGAATATAATATAAAAACATTTGTGGAAATTGATTATACACACACAAAATGAAACCACTGTTTGCACTTTCTTAAACGTATTATTTCCCAGGAATTTACGTTCCAGAAAACTATAATTGACATATTTATATCATAGGACATCAGAAATGAACTAATAACCTATAATGTTGGTTATACATTTTTCCACTAGGGTACATTCTTACAAAGTTGCGATCCTTTGGCAATAAATAATATGATCTGGTTGCAGTGATGAACAAATGAAGCATAATAATGGTTTTCATTTATTTTCAAACATCGCCGTTTACATTAAATATATAAATATTTTAAAATAACTATATTTAAATAATGATTTCTGAGTAAACAGCTTAATTTTATTCGTTAAATAGTCCTAACAAATGCCACTCTTGATTTTCAAATTCTCTACATAAATTCACTCCTCACTTCGTGATAATTTGGAAATCACTCGTGGCATTACTTATGACTATTTAACTCATGTCGCAAATGGTAGTCAATGACCAATCACGTTTCAGTGAATTCTGTTTTAACCAATGACAGTCGTGTTTCACCTCGCTCTTTATCGATTTCTCTTTATCAGCTCCTGCTTTTGTTATAAAGAAAGCTCCTCCTTTTTTAATATTCTGAACGGGTTAGACCATTATTTTTCTCCAACAAATACATTGAATATAGTAAATAATGAATATACTCAGTGATTTTACTGAGTTGTTTATTCAAAATATAAATGATTAACCTATAATGTTGATTATAATAGTTTGATGTATTTCATTATTTCTCCACTAGAGTGCATTCTTACAATATTGCGATCCTATTTGGCAATAAGTAATATAATCAATTGAGTTGATGTTTACTTGATGAAAATCTATATTTATTAATTAAATAAAAATAAAACTACGTTTTATTTATATTTAATTAATAAATAAATAATATGATCGAGTTGCAGTGAATATACATAACCTCACATTTCTAATTTGTTTTCAAACATCGCCGTTTACATTAACTATATAAATATTTTAAAACACCGGTAACTATATTCAAATAATTTTATTCCTTAAATAGTCCTAACAAATGCCACTCTTGATTTCCAAATTCTCTAGATAAATTGGAAATCACTCGTGGCATTACTTATGATAAATTATCCTTTACATTTTCACTTGCCAGAATATATAATCATATGCCGTCTTATAGGCTATCAGAGACTTAAAATTACATCACTTAAAAATGAATCCTGCAAGATACATTTGGTTTAATTTATGTAATATTCTAATAAAACTTGGAAAAATGAATCAATAGAAATTATATAAATGTGTCTCATGTTAAACAACAATATCCAATAATAACTTATGATTATTCGTGTTTTTTCACTGCAGTCCGATATATTTAGATATTAAAATATGCGTAAGTTAATTTAATTCTCTTTATTACGAGATAAAAGACTCTTCAATAAATATTTTAAATATAAAAACACTGAATTATTGAAATTAATAAAATAGAGATCTTTATCAAGAGGCAAAAGACCCGTACCGTAGTCTAGCGGTTTGAGGCATGATGTCTTGCTGCTAAGTTACGAGTCTTGCGCATGTTCGAGTTTTCATGCGAGAAGAATTTTATCATGGAATTTCAGGCAGTGTGAGACCAATGTCCACCCAGAATTGTAAGGAACTTCAATAGCTATAATAAGTAGCGGCTCCGAGTTGAGAAAACCAGATATAACGGCTGGACGATCCGAAATTCTTGCCATATGTCACCACTATAATGGCTAATTGATCGCTACCCTATGATTAATGCATATAGATGTGAGGGTAGCCGATAACTGGTACACCAAGAACTTTCTAGGGAAAAAAATTGATACTTATATTTTTTGCTGCAGTCAGTAAGTTTTCACCTCTTGAAAAGCATGATGAAGATAGTACTGTGGAAAGTATTCATAAAGGAGGTTAATAAGGCTCCTCCCATATCGGCCTATATTTGTAATTTGGTAGATAGCCCTATAAACATATTCTTAAAAGTTTTACAAAAGTTTAAATCTGGAAATTATAAATATATATAACAGTACCTATATGAAGAATGAAATCAAACATAAGTTCAAATCTGTAAATGCATGCTATTACGCATTACAGGGACTCTTGTCATCCCAATGTTTCTTAAAAAAAAGTTAAACTGATATAATTATTCTTCCAGTTATATTATAAAGATGCGAAACATGGACTCTTACTTTAAGGGAGAGTAAAAGAGTATGAATCTTTGAGAATAAAATTCTCAGGGAAATTTTTGTTCTAAAGAGAGACGAAAAACAGGTGAATGGAGAAGACTACATAGTAGTGAACTGTATGATCTTATGGGTAATTAGTGGAGAGCGGAATTTGTTCTACAATGCCGATGACTTACTTGTACTGGTATTGACTGTACTTAGAGCAAAAATGAGGGGTGCGGTGGGGTGTACCACATGTCTGCACACCTATCGGGCGTCTTCTGTAATATAAACACGATGAACATATTACAATATATTATACTTAAGTTATATATTGCTTACAAGGTAATGAAACGTTTTAAGACAAAGATTGCTCGATTGCATGCACGCTTGTTTTCGTTTTGGGTGGCATTTTACTATACATAAGATCAACTACCGACGTACTCTACAATAACTTCACTTTTTTACTAAATGAAACGTTAACTGTTTCTGTATTTCTACATGGCAGAGCTCTCTTCACAGCTCGATAGATATATAGATATGTGATACACCCCATTCCACCCCCTCGACCGCATTCTCGTATAGTCTATAGCTATATCAGTACAAATAGTGGAACAGGTTCCACTCTCTGGTAATCAGACATTACATAATAAATAAACCGTTTAGCTGGAATTGCTGTAAAATACATTAGAGGGAATCGCTGACATAAGTATGACCTCACGACATAGATGTAGCCGTAGGATAACTAACAAGATACACACATTATGCTTCACGGTAGGCAAAACAAAACAACCATTGTATAAAATATTATGAAATAACAATTCCAAGAATTAAACAACTTATAGAAACAAAGAAAAACTGCCGCAAGCAATGGGAAAATGAACAATCGAACTATATGTAAACTACAAAGATATCTGAAAGATGTCTTACTATTGATAATTGCTCTTTTGGTTTAAAAGATGGAATTTTATGCAAAAATAAATACATTTTTAACGAAATATAACGACAAAGTTTCACCACTGAAATTAAATAATTTATTTGGTAGCACATCTAAGGATAAAGTTGATTATAAAAAAACAATTTAAGACAAATCCAGACTTAGATCTTATATTTTAAAGAGAAATAACCGAGGAAGTTATGGCACTTCTACAGATAATGGTTATCTGTACAATTTAAGATAAATCCGAAATTAGATCCTATATTTTAACGAGAAATAATCGAGGAAGTTATGGCACTTCTACAGATAATGGTTATTCTGTAAAATTTTAGATAAATCCATACTTAGATCTTATGTTTTAACGAGAAATAATCGAGGAAGTTATAGCACTTCTACAGGTAATGTTTAACTGTACAATTTAAGATAAATCCGAAATTAGATCGTATATTTTAACGAATAATCGAGGACGTTATGGCACTTCTACAGATAATGGTTATCTGTAAAATTTAAGATACATCCATACTTAGATCTTATATTATAACGAGAAACAATCGAGGAAGTTATGGCACTTCTACAGATAACGGTTATCTGTACAATTTAAGATAAATCCATACATAGATCTTATATTTTAACGATAAATAATCGAGGAAGTTATGGCACTTCTACAGATAACGGTTATCTGTATAATTTAAGATAAATCCGAAATTAGATCTTATATTTTAACGAGAAATAATCGAGTAAGTTATGGCACGTCTACAGATAATGGTTGTCTGTACAATGTAAGATAAATCCATACTTAGATCTTATGTTTTAACGAGAAATAATCGAGGAAGTTATAGCACTTCTACAGGTAATGTTTATCTGTGCAATTTAAGATAAATCCGAAATTAGATCTTATATTTTAACGAATAATCGAGGAAGTTATGGCACTTCTACAGATAAGGGTTATCTGTACAATTTAAGATACATCCATACTTAGATCTTATATTATAACGAGAAACAATCGAGGAAGTTATGGCACTTCTACAGATAATGGTTATCTGTACAATTTAAGATAAATCCATAAATAGATCTTATATTTTAACGAGAAATAATCGAGGAAGTTATGGCACTTCTACAGATAACGGTTATCTGTACAATTTAAGATAAATCCGAAATTAGATCTTATATTTTAACGAAAAATAATCGAGGAAGTTATGGCACGTCTACAGATAATGGTTGTCTGTACAATTTAAGATAAATCCATACTTAGATCTTATATTTTAACGAGAAATAATCGAGGAAGTTATGGCACTTCTGCAGATAACGGTTATCTGTACAATTTAAGATAAATCCATATTTAGATCTTACATTTTAACGAGAAATAATCGAGGAAGTTATTGCACTTCTACAGCTAATGGTTATAGGTACAATTTAAGATAAATCCGAAATTAGGCTTATATTTTTACGAGAAATAATCGAGGAAGTTATGGCACTTCTACAGATAATGGTTATCGGTACAATTTAAGATAAATCCATACTTAGATCTTATATTTTAACGAGAAACAATCGAGGAAGTTATGGCACTTCTACAGATAATGGTTATCGCTACAATTTAAGATAAATCCGAAATTAGATCTTATATTTTAAGGAGAAATAATCGAGGAAGTTATGGCACTTCTACAGGTAATGGTTATCTGTACAATTTAAGATAAATCCATACTTAGATCTTATATTTTAACGAGAAATACTCGTAATCGAGGAAGTTATGGCACTTCTACAGATAATGGTTATCTGTACAATTTAAGATAAATCCGAAATTAGATCCTATATTTTAACGAGAAATAATCGAGGAAGTTCTGGCACTTCTACAGATAATGGTTATCTGTACAATTTAAGATAAATCCGAAAGTTGATCTTATATTTTAACGAGAAATAATCGAGGAAGTTATGGCACTTCTGCAGATAACGGTTATCTGTACAATTTAAGATAAATCCATACTTACATCTCATATTTTAACGATAAATAATCGAGGAAGTTATGGTACTTCTACAGATAATGGTTATCTGTACAATTTAAGATAAATCCATACTTAGATCTTATATTTTAACGAGAAACAATCGAGGAAGTTATGGCACTTTTACAGATAATGGTTATCTGTGCAATTTAAGATAAATCCGAAATTAGATCTTATATTTTAATGAGAAATAATCGAGGAAGTTATGCCACTTCTACAGATAATGGTTATCTGTACAATTTAAGATAAATCCATACATAGATCTCATATTTTAACGAAAAATAATCGCGGAAGTTATGGCACTTCTACAGATAATGGTTATCTGTACAATTTAAGATAAATCCATACATAGATACTATATTTTAACGAGAAATAACCGAGGAAGTTATGGCACTTCTACAGATTATGGTTATCTGTACAATTTAAAATAAATTCATACTTAGATCTTATATTTTAGCGAGAAACAATCGAGGAAGTTATGGCACATCTACAGATAATGGTTATCTGTAATATTTAAGACAAATCCGAAATTAGATCTTATATTTTAACGAGAAATAATCGAGGAAGTTATGGCACTTCTACAGATAATGGTTATCTGTACATTGTAAGATAAATCCATACTAAGGTCTTATGATTTAACGAGAAATAATCGAGGAAGTTATGGCACTTCTACAGGTAATGTTTATCTGTACAATTTAAGATAAATCCGAAATTAGATCTTATATTTTAACGAGAAATAATCGAGGAAGTTATGGCACTTCTACAGATAATGGTTATCTGTACAATTTAAGATAAGTCCGTACTTAGATCTTATATTTTAACGAATAATCGAGGAAGTTATGGCACTTCTACAGATAATGGTTATCTGTACAATTTAAGATAAATCCATACTTAGATCTTATATTTTAACGAGAAATAACTTTTTTTTTTGAAGTGTCATGGCGGACAGTGAGTAGTGAATATACTTGTCGCTCGTGTTTTTTGCACAGTTTTCAGCAGGTGATTGATTGTGTTTTACAGGTAGTATAGGATATTTTGAAATTATTTGTGTGTACATTTATTCTGTAATAATGGCGCCACGCAAAACAAAGAATTCCGACGAGAATAAAGAAGAAATGACAAAGCGTGTGATGCAGGAATGTTTGAGGGACCCTGCCATGTAGCAGCTGCTAAAGGACTCGGTGCGTGAGGCTATAGTGAGTGAGTTGAAAACAACCATAGATCGGAACACTGAGGTCATTAAACAGTTGGAGCTGTCGTTACAGGAAAGGGATACTAAAATAATGAAACTAGAACAACTGTTGTGCGAAAAAACTGATTCCCTTGAACAGTACCAACGCCGCCAATGCTTACGTATCTTTGGCATCCCTGAGATGGACGCTGAGGATACAGACAAAATAGCTATCGATGTGGCGTCTAAAATAGGTATTAAATTGGAAACATGCGATATAGATAGGAGTCATCGTGTGGGGAGAAAGGCGGACCGGCCACGGCCGGTTATCGTCAAATTCGTAAGCTATCGGAAAAGGAGAGAGGTTTTCCAGAACAAAAAACAGCTGAAAGGGAGTGGTGTTTACAATTAGGGAAGACTTAACTCAAATGAGGTATAAGCTATTAAAAGAATGCATCACCAAATATGGTGTAACAAATGTGTGGACAATTGACGGAGCAATCCATGTTAAAGAAGGAGATAACAAACGCATCATTCTCCGGGCCTCAGAAATATAATTAGTGCAAACACGGCCAGTGAATAACCGACAGTTATCACTTTAAACATTTTATTAATAATACATAAAATTAAGATATTCTTAGTGACGTGATACCAAGTTTAGTTTGTAAGTTTGTTGAAATATTTTACGACCATTTTTCGTTTAAATGATGATTTTCCTTTGACAGTCTTTGACAGGCTACAGGACAATAACCTTCCCACTCCCCTTCTCGACCCCACTACTTCAAGGAATGCTTTAGAAATAGCTTTGTCCACATACCCTACTTCCTTGCAGGTAGCCCATTTCAATGCTCAAAGTATTACTGCTCATATAGATGAAGTCAGAACAATTTTCTTCTCTTTAAATATTCATGCTCTTCTCATATCTGAAACGTGGCTAAATCCCACCATTACCTCTTCTTTAATTAACATGGATGGTTATACTTTTCTTAGACACGATCGTGTTTACAGTCGCGGGGGCGGTATTGGAGCCTTCGTTAGAACAGACCTTACTCCTAAAATTGTGTATCTATCTAATAACGAACCATCTGCCGAAATTATGTTCATAGAAATATTTGTCAGTTTCAAAAAATGTCTTCTCTGTGTAGTATACCAACCTCCTAAAATAAAAGCCATCGCTGAAATTGAGTCCACTTTACAAAACGCGCGAATACAATATGAACACGTTATCGTTATGGGCGACTTTAATATAAATATACTAGACACTGATAACAGACATACACAACAACTGATGGCTACGTTCCAGGCTTGTGATATGACACTCCTACCCCTACGACCTACACATCACACTCATCACTCTGAGACGTTACTTGACTTAATTGCAACTAATAATCCAGACAGAGTACTTACTCACGGGCAACTGCCAGCCCCGGGAATATCAGCACATGATATTATATTCTTAGCATATTCACTGCAGTGCCCTAAACCGACTCGAAAGACTATTACGTATAGAGACTTAAAACATATAGACAATGCAACCCTAATTGAAGAAGCTATGCAGATGCCGTGGCATTCAATATGGACGCTGCATTCTGTAGATGAAAAAGTTGAGACACTAAATGACTTTATACTACAATTATACAACAGACAGGCCCCACTAAAACTAAACTCGTGAAACGACGCCCTGCACCCTGGATGACTCTTTCAATTCGTAACTTGATGACTGATAGAGACGCAGCACATAAGAAATATAGACTCAACAAAACAGACACAAGTCTCACTCAATATAAACAGTTACGTAACAAGACAAATCAAGCTATAAGAAACGCCAAACTTAGACATTTATACAACCTAACAAATACCAATACTTCAGAAATCTGGAAAAACTTGAATAGAATGGGAATTGGGAGAAAAGACACACAGGTAGACAAATTACCTGTTTCCCTGGACACACTCAATAATCACTTCACAGGTATAACTACTACTCCAAAGGATAAAGAACAAACAATAAATGAATTATCACTGACAAATCAACCCGACAGAGAACATTTCCACTTCTCATATGTTACAGACTACGACGTAAAGAAAGCCATAATGCGAATAAAAACCAAAGCAGAAGGAACTGACCGTATAAATATTACTTTACTGAATAAAATAATCGAAGCTATACTACCTACTATAACTCATATTTTTAACTCCTCACTACAAACTTCTACATATCCCTCATTGTGGAAACAAGCCCTCGTACGTCCACTGCCTAAAGTTAAAACGCCCTCAACCCCGAACGACTTTCGACCCATTAGCATTTTACCTACTCTTTCAAAAGCTCTGGAACGATTAGTCCATAAACAACTGACTGAATACCTAAATGATTACAACCTTCTAGATCAATTTCAGTCAGGCTTCAGGACAGGACACAATACAAATACTGCTCTACTAAATATTTGCGAAGACATACGCGAAGCTGCTGATAATCGAAAACTTACCATTCTTACATTACTGGACTTTAGTAAAGCATTCGACACGGTAGACTTGGACTTATTGTTGCATAAACTTAAAAACCTCTTACTCTCTGATAGTGCCACGAAATGGTTCAATTCCTACCTTCATGAGCGCCAGCAATCTGTTATAGGAAATCATACATTATGTTCTTCTTGGTCCTTCCGTAAAGCTGGGGTTCCACAGGGTTCGGTACTTGGACCTTTGCTTTTTTTCAATCTACATAAATGACATATCTAACTCCCTAAAGCATTGCAAACATAATTTATTTGCAGACGACATGCAAATCTACATCCACACAGACAAATATTCACTAAATGACGCTGTTGCCAAAATTAACGAGGATCTTGACTCACTAATGACTTGGACAGTTAAATATGGACTGCAATTAAATCCTAAAAAGTCACAATCAATCATAATGGGTCATCAGAGACTATTATCTACAATTAACCTAAACACAGTTTCGCATGTGTCACTAAACGGAGTTCAAATCCCTTATAGTGAGACAGTAAAAATTCTAGGAGTATTTATTGACAAAAACTTAAATTGGAATACACAAATAAACCATACATGCAAAACAGTCTTCTCAATAATACATTCATTAAATCGTGTACGAAATTGTTTGCCATTCGCCCTTAGGAAAATGTTAGTAGAAACACTTGCAATGCCCCATTTTGATTATTGTGACACTCTTTTTACAGACTTAAATATTATTTCCACTCAAAGACTTCAACGTGTTCATAATTCTTGCGCACGTTTTATTTGTGGTATTCGCAAATTTGACCACGTTACACCGTCCCTGGAACAATTATCGTGGTTTCGTCTAAGAGATCGTAGAACTGTCCATTCCCTATCCCTTCTCTATAAAATACTTCACACATCATCGCCTAATTATTTATCACGCCGCTTCATCAGACTATCCGACACACATAATCTTGACACTCGATCCCATCAGCACATTGTCCTTTATATCCCGCCTCATCACACTGTATATTATTCATTATCTTTTACGGTGTCACTTACCAAAACATGGAATTCCCTTCCACCCTATGTCAGAGACTGTCAAACTATAACATCCTTCAAAAACAAACTAAAGAATTATTTAATAACAAACTAACTTATACACCTCACTGATAGTATTCTTTCAGCAATATTAATATATTTAATTATTTATGTAAATAATATTAAGAATAACAAATATTTTTATTTGTTTTGTTTTAAATATTGTATAATCGTAAAATTAGTTTTCTATATCTCATTATTTTCCTGTTTTTTATATACACTAGACAGGGACAATTTAATATGTCTTGCTTGTATACATTTTATTATTAGTTTTAGTCTTAATTTTAACTAATATTAACTGGTTGTATTATAGATCGTAATTCAAATTTTTACTTAGTGTTTAATATTAGAGTTAATTAAGATTGTTATATTCTTATGTAATATATGTTTGTCCTGGTGAGTGGAAGAGAAGGCCACATGGCCTTAACTCCACCAGGCTAAATAAATCTTAAAAAAAAAATCGAGGAAGTTATGGCACTTCTACAGAAAATGGTTATCTGTACAATTAAACCCCTTCACAAGTCTTAAATGCAATTAACAAATCCCAAATAAGAATGTACCAGTTTATGATTTAATTATTATCAAATCACTCCTTAAAGCAATACCACGGAAAAAGTTGTACTTTTAACATAAATATATAATAATATTCTCCGCGTAGGGATTTTTTTCTTATGTAATAGCAGGAAATACCCGATACCGTAATTATTCATAAACCAAATAACGATCCCTATGGCTATCGACCAATTAGACTTAATTCATTTTTTTCAAATATGTTTGAACATTTACTTCTTACACATCTCTTTGAATGCTCTAAATTCTCTAATGCCTAATACTCAATTTAAAACTCAGCCCATATTTGTCCACAACAACGGCATCGAGTGTTAGACATACTGTTTGGGTATTTTTCTTGACATAGAAACCATTCTACAAAATATGACATATTAGTCAACTTTACAAAATCCATCCATCCATAGTAATTCTGCCCGAAGGCAGGTCCTTCACTGCCATCATAGCATTTCCATGCTACGCTTGCAGCTTTACTAGGGAATTGTAGGTGTGGTAGCTTCCCGTTGCTTTCCACACTGGTAAAGGATGGTGATGATGGCCTTATGATTTCGGGGACAGTTTGGGCCTTAAAGCTTTCCTGACATTTGTCTTACAAGTGAGGAAAAACCCCGATAAAAACCTCACCCAGAAAAACTGCCCCGACCGAGGATCGAACCCGGGCCCGCTGCGTGACAAGGCAGCACGCTACCTCGAGACCACAGAGATGGACTTAACAAAATAAAACCTCAATTTTCTGACACTATCTACAGAATAATACTACAACTTCATTATAACACAATTTTTTTCTATAATAACATGATAATTCTCATTCTCCAATATTAACAAGAGTTCCTCAAGGAAGTATATGGGCTCTCTTTATCTCCCTTGGGGTAGTACGATGTTAATGCTCCCACCATTCTACACAAAAAAACATGAAATATCTGCTGGTTGTCAGCTACGCGTGACAATCTCCAAAATATGTCTGGTACTTATTTCAATTAGAGGCTGAATCGATCTCAGGCCCATTGTACCGCCTTTAAACAAAATCCTGATCGATCATAAATAGAATCGGCGACTTTCCGGCTTGTAGTGTATTTTCTTAACGAACTACGTTACATCGTATACAATTTTTAAAATGTGATAATAATGATTTTGTAAAAACTCTGTAATTTTTATAAATTAAGATGAATATATTGACTTTATATAATAAAATTTAAATTTATTTTCACATTTTAAATCTATATCTCGCATATTGCTTCGATAATTATGTTGATAATATTGCTCTTACGACTTATAAAACTTATCAAATTTACGTATGACTTAAGATTAAGCACAATTTAATATTTTACCTTTTTATAACTTTGTTTCTTTTACTCATAAAATATACTTAACAAGTTAGCATAACAAAGTTTTTGAGAACTGCGAACACTAATTAACTTTATACGTCTTTGCTAGAAATTCTGAAACTCTCGGGGCAATAACCTAATTTTAAACAAGTACCATGCTCTGACATTTATTAATGTTAAATAGTCAAAGAGAAATAATAAAATACTATATGATATGTTAATATATACACTATGTATTTATACATATATTTTTGTTCAATCCCACTTGTTTGTCAATCGACATTTCAGGTAATCTCTCTTGACATTGGCGTATTGTAACCCAGTTCTGAGGTTGGAGCACCTGGAAGGCGGGGTTACGCTGCCCCAATGATATGATGGGTAATGACGATAGGTAATGATGCGCCAGGAGAGGCCTTAAACCTAAACTTAATCTAATGAGGTGAATATGATATGGTTGATAATGATGCCAGATGATGTTCGGGGACCGTTTGAGCCTGAAAGTATCCTGACATTTGTCTTACAGTTGAGGAAAAACTCACCCAGGAAACTTTTCCCAAGCGGGGATCGAACCCCGGTCCGTTGCGTGACAAGGCAGCACGCTACCTCGAGACCACAGCGGTGGTCAGTATTTATATATTATTCTCAGTGTCTCAAATTGATGCTTACGCTCTTTAAAATACTATTACTCAGCAATGAGATGAGACAGAAATGTAGTATATTATATACGATTCAAAACGCAATAGAAAATCGAAAAAGTGTCCATATGTATAAAAACGAACATGGCTGTGCGGTTAACTTCAATGAACGTAAGTGGGTACTTTAATGTTATTGGAAAGCCGGGAATGTTGAAGTTCAATAAGGTTGGAGAGCTGGATTTGGTACCACTAACAAGGTTAACGATGACAAGAATCCGAATAATTATTGAAGTCGACGGAATGCTGAAAGAAGTATTGAAAGGGCGGTGCGGAAGAACCTAACCCATCAACAACATTCTAAGTTTTTAATAATATGTCAATATACAATCATAATTTATTATTTATAGATCCCTTTAATGAAGAAGACTACATAAGAATAAGAGTGAGCTATGGGAAACTTGATGTAATAAAAACAGTTTAGTCTCGTAGACTGCGTTGGGCAGGGTATATGGCACGAATGGGGAATGAATGAGAGGCAGGTAAACTCCTTGTAGCAAAGCCAGAAAGAAATCAAGAGAAAGCGGTCAGTACGTAGCCCAAGAATGAGAGGGGGGAATGGCATTAATCATGATTTGAGAGTGATAAATTATGCAGGGAATGATTGGAAAATATTAGATCTGGATAGAGATATATGAGGAGCCTATCCGCACGGCTATGAATGTACGGATTCCATAGTGCCAGTGATTTTGTTAGTTAGGGGTTTCAACATATAATTTCATAATATATCGTCTAAATATTAATTATATATATTATTCTTGAAAGTACTTGCTAGGCCTGATCTGGCTTCCAAACTCCAAGGCGCGACCGAACTAGAAGGCCCTTGCCCTACCAGCTGCTTACTGGCCTCACATCTACATTTGTTAATCACAGAAGTCACTAGACCCTTTTAACTCTGTTCTATCTACAATGACGTAACAGCCCAATTTTAAGCCTTAGTCTCCCCTTTGTTACGAGTTACTAGACGAAATTAATTTATTTACGCTTATTTCCCAAATATGTCATGAATGGTATGCGGTCGACAAACCGATCCAATGACACATCTAGTAGGCAAATATGGTATTACTAAGATTAAAAAGATTGGTAAAATGTTCTTACAGGCCTCTTTATTCAGGTTTGAGGATCTTTTACGAGCCTGAAAATCTTCAGACTCGAGACTCACTATTTAAAGTCCCTTCCGGAGGACTACTTGCTCCTTGTATTTTTCCATCCTAAAAAGTCCATCGAACCCTGTCGGGTTTGAACCTGGGATCAGAGGCAAGAAACATAACCACTAGTCCACTGCGGACGACTTTTTAACTCAGTTGTTCAGGATAATTTTTAGGCCTTCATTTCTATGTTCGAGGGTTAGGTACATAAATTCCATCTAACATGCATTATCCTATTTGAGTTATCCACTTTCCAAGACGTCACAGGGTCAGACTTCGAAAGACTTTGGATATCTCAAGAGAATGGAAAAGGAAGACAACCACTACGAATGCTTAATCCAAATGCCAAAGGCAAACGATCAAAGGAAGGCCACTGGAAACGTGAATTGACTTAGTGAATAAGAATTTACGACTAAGAAGGATTAAAAAAATCATGGGAAGACAAAGATGGGTGGAGGCACATTTGGAATCGAACTCCCTCAAGAGGGACACAATAATGATGATGATACAATGGAGTAGTGAACATGATTGAATTCGTCCTGGTAATGAAATTCCAACCCAGCATTTGCCTTGAGGAAAACCTGTCAGGTTGGTCGGCACAGAAATTTGAACCCGGGACCACCTAAATACAAGTATCAAACGCTACCGCTTGAGTCAACTCGATTAGTTACGCAGTTAATGTTCATATAATGAAAACCGCACCGCCATGTTACTTTATTAAAAAACCTATTTTCTAGTTTTCCATTGCCTTCTGAATCATAAACCATAGTTTCTGTCTTATCTTGTTGTTGAGAAATAGTGTTGCAAAGGTTGTAAGCCTATACACCAACTTGAGGCACTCTGTATAGGCATAATCTAAAGTAAATATTTCCTCTCGTAGGAATCTAATTCAATGCAGTTACTTCAAAACAACTAAGGATTTCTTTCCTTCCAAAATCGTGATTATGTGAAGTTCAATTTGTATAAAAAATCGATGTTTCTTCCTCGCTGAAAAAAAAAGTTCAATATTCGCTATGTCCAAAAATAAAATTGCTGATTCTGTAATAAATATGTAAGTTGGTTTCGTGAACCATAGTTTGAAAGCCGCCGGTCCATTGAGTTTGTGAATGTAATAAACAGGTTGGTTAATAGTGACTCATTCATCTATTTATGGTCATGATTGTCTTCCTACACACGTACTGTAATTATGGCACATGGCAGTGTTTACCTGTAGGCCTAATTTATTTTGATTATGTAATATACATGCATTAGTTATGTCTAGTCTCTTAATGAAATAAAATTAAGCGAATAAATTAATTCCATCTAAATTTACTCTGTTTATCAGACATCACGCAATCTTCTTTCTTATCACGTGTTTTTTATTATTTTTTCGATTTTTTTCGAAAACAATAATTATAAATAATATTAAAAGTAATTGAATAATATTTGCGTAGAAAAATAACAAGTATGGTTTTAGAGGAAAACAACTGGTGAGAATTAAGGTTTAAATAAACAACAAAATAATATAACATCTCTAACTTCAAATGTTTAATCTGCGAAATATTTAGAGAATAATTAACAAGACCAAAATAATAAAATATCAAAATTGCAATATATGTGTGGAACTACCGGGTCTACATTTGTATAAATTTAATCAGACATGTCCTGCTTAAGTGTCACCTTCAAGAGCTCACTCGTGTGAGCCAAAATGTGGTTCCCAGAAATAATGCCTGTATAACTCAGGAAGGACTACTTTTCAACATATGTTATATGGGTAAGGTTATATGTAATACTTTTTGTATGATTAAAGTAGGGAATCCGCGCGCGTGTCGAGTGCGGCTAATGCGGCCTTCATAGCAGTGAGTAAAAACACAGCTTGCGTGGATACAACTACAACGTATAATGTAGACCCTGTATTGGAAGGACAATAGAACTTAAAACAAGAAAGGATACACAATTTGAATTCTATAGAACAATGGAATTTTCTTGTTTAATATACGACAGTGAAACCTGGTCTATAAGAAGAACAGAAGAAAAAATAATCGATGCAGTAGAAATGAAGTTTCTGAAAAATGTAACAGAAAATATAATTTCAGCTTAAAAAATTGGCGAAATACAAAAATAAGAGTAGAACTAAATATGAAGACAATGCATGAAAGTGTTTGAAAAATAAAATATAATTGGTTCTAACATCTGAACAAAATGGTACCAAAAAGTATTCCAAAAATGATATTGTAACTATCAACCCGGAGGAACAAGAGACATAGGAAGGTAGACGACAGGACGGAAATCCTGAAAGCTGATGATGATGATGATGATGATGATGATGATGATGATGATGATGATGAATAAAACTGGCAGATTTAAGATCTAATATTTTTTTCACTTCTTAGATAAAACCAGAGGGAACGTGTCCATAGATAGGCCAAGAAAGAGGTAGGAGAGTAATAATAAATTAAGAAACGTGAACAACGTGCAAAGAAGATTGTTTTTAGTCACTGCAGAGTTTCAACAACGATTCTGATCTCATCCTACAGTTTAACACATGATATTTCTCGCACTGTACGCCACATCTTGAACACACGCAGTCTGAGCCGGGCTCGTCGAATCTCTGGTTGTGCACAGCTTGTGGTGAAATCCGTGCACAGCGGGTCTGGTCACTGTGTGGCGCAATTCATATCCTCCCTGAGTCCATTCACGGTTTTTTATGGCGTCAGTAATATAGAATTCTTCCCATATTTTGCGTTTCTTTTCGTGGAGTTCTTGCAGGAGGTCCTGGTAAGCTGGTGTCACTGATAGTAGGAACTTTAGCCTCAGCTCTTCTATGTAGAATGGTCCTCTGGAGAGTTCATAAACAAGTCGTGAGGGTATGTATCTGGAGAGACAGAGCATCCTTTTTAAGTATGTAGCTTTTAGTTTCTCTAATTTTTCTGGATTCGGTTTCTTTAAATGGACCCATATATTCTCTAACCCATATGTTGCAACGGGATCAACTTTAAGTTCAAAGTAGGAGAGTAATATTAACTATGAATTGAGGGAGCTGAATGATACAGGAAAGTACGGAGAGCGGCCGTAAACTTTCGACCAGTGAATTTGTTCCTATATTAAATTCTAGCAATATAAAGATGCACTTAAAATAAATATAATAGTTTAATCAGCTCCACTCTTTAGCTAAAAATACATGTACAAAGAATGTTTAATTTATCAACAAACTCACGACATTGGAATAAATGAACACTTACATAAAATTATATTTTTATCATTACATTATTATCTCAATTATTTCAATTAAACGTATAAAAAGAAAAAATATATAACAAAAATATTGAAAGTGAAAAACTTACTTTTTTATAACAAGTTTAAGATTTACACCACCTCTATCTCTGTAGAATTGCTTCAATGTAACTCAGTGGTCTATTTCTTATGTTCTTGGAGTTGCGGGTTCAAACCTGTCCGGGGTCGATGGATTATTAGGATGGCAAAATCCAGGTGACAAGTCCTCTGGAAGGGACTTTAAGCCGTGTCTCCCGAGTCTGAAGATTTTCGGGCTCGTAAAAAACCCCAAGTCTAGATAGTGTCTCTAAGCAAAATTTAATCGGTCTTCATAATCCAAGTAATTCCTTAGTTTCTCATTAGATGTCTCCTTGAGGCAATGTACTAACCATCTATATCACTCATTGACATAAGCATAATTAAATTAATCTGGTTAATAAACTCCTCACTAGGGGAACACCCACGTTCCGAGCGGAACTAACAGGAATCAACCAATCAATTAAATCAATTATGCTTAATTTTACCAAAATTAAAATTTATTCAAATTTATAACGTTCAATTCATATCTTATTATTCAATGTTTTATACTCTTTTCCTTTATAGGACTTGCATCCTCATGGAATAAAAAGGCTAATGTGGGACAGGTCCCTTATACAGCATTAGGAACTCTATAAACAACATATTAGACATTTACACAGTGGCAGCTCATCAATGGATGTATAAACAACAGTAAGCCATGGCCACCGAATAAGACAAAACACACACACGCACAACCAAGATCAAAGGTGGAAATTGAAAATCTCTTCTCTGCAAAAATCGAGCATGGGCCACCGTCAAATTGATTTCTGTGATTAAGTTGTAGACCACTCTTTTTTATATATATTTTTTTTTCGCGGAAATATTTTTTTTCTAAAATACTACTAACGCTGTCGCTTTGTTTCGCTCTAATTTTATTTCAGAATTTCACAAACATTTTTTTTTTTAAATATGCAGTAAATTGTGTAAATTTGTAAGTAATCCGAATAAATAAATAAACAAGAAACCTAGAAATGTATTATTTGTATCAGTTGTTAACTGACAAATTAATTATTCATGTTTCTTTTACATATTATCTTGAGGAAGACATATCTCTCCTGAAACTCCTCAGTTTTCTCTTCACACACGGAAACTAATAACACATTTTGAAATGTATCATTTTTTTACGAATATCGTTATAATTTCGCATTTTTCTCAAAATTAGTCAATTTCCCTTCAAACTGAACTTTTCGCTATAATTCGTCAAAATAATATGAATGTTTTTCTAACCATAATCACATGATTTGTCAAAGAATATATTTTGTCGTTTTTATCGTTTATGCGAAAAAAAAAAGTCCCAATTTAAATCCCCCCGCTATACCGGCTGAATTGTAGCTACTGACGCCTTCCATGCCGGAAAGGTCAAGGGTGAGGTTTTAGATAAAAAGAAAAACACTGATACTCCAGGATAACTGGAATCTGGTCGTAGAGCTAATAATCCAACTCTGTAAAACTTCAATTGTTAAGAAATCGCAACCACAGCTTCGGACTGGACGTCATTAAACTTCTGGGAGCATGGAATTGGGGGAAGGTGGCTACGAACAGATAGGAATGGAGAGGTCAGCGCCCAACACATTCTACAGACACAGGCACAGGATGGCTGCATTAAATTATAGGGCTAATTATTTTTATATAATTTCGTTAAATGGTAGATTAATATCGTTGGTATTTAGGTATAGGAATACTGAAAGAAAGAAACAAAACAGAAAAGAGGTTTAGAAAGAAATTAAACATAGGCTCCATTTAGGAAATGCATGATATTTCACATCAGAGGGATTCTTGTCATCCCAACCTCTATCAAAAACGTTAAATTGAAAATATATAAAACAGTTATTCTTCCAGTTACATTCTTTGGATGCGAAACGTGGATGCTTGCTCTAAGGGAAGAGAAAAGTTTACGAGTCGTTTGAGAATAAATTTCTTAGTCCCGCGCCGTAGCCGAGCGGTTAAGGTAGGAAGCCTTGGCGCAGAGCTATGGGACTTGCGCTGGTTCGAGTCTCCATGGGGGAAGAAATTTTCTCATGGTATTTCGGCCAGTATGGGACCGGTGCCCACCCAGCATCGTGAGGCAATTGGGTAGCTACAATAAGTAGCGGCTCCAGGTTGAGGAACCAGCTATAACGGCTGGGGGACTCGACATGCTAACCACATGTCACCCCAACACTGGCTGTTGATCATCTACCTCTGTGATTGACACATGTGGATATGAAGGGCCGGCAGCCTGCTGGTAAAAGGGCAACCGCTGAAAAAGTGGAAAGACCCTCAATCGGAGGAAAATATTTGGACTAAAGACAGAAAAACAGACAGGTGAATATAAAAGATTGCAAAACAGTGAGCTACATGATTTTTTATGGGCAACTAGATGTAATAAGGACAGTTAATTCTCGTAGAATGCGAATGCCAGGGCATGTGGCACGAATGGGGAATGGAAAAGGAGCTTGGAAACTTGTTGAAGGAAAACCCGAGGAAAATCGCTCAATAGGTAGGCCAAGAAATGAGGTGGGAGAATAACATTAATTATGATTTGAGAGAGGCAAATTATACAAAGGATGATTGGAAAACAATGTCAGAAGAGAGATGTATGGAGAGATTATGTGCCAGTGAGTTGGTTAGTTAGAAAGGAAAAAGGAAAAATAGTTAAATTATATTTAAAATTTTGAAAATTAGGTTTTAGAGATGAGTTGATAATTTCCAATAAAAAAATATAGATTTTCCTAACATTAATCTAACTAAGTCCACCGCTGTGGTCTCGAGGTAGCGTGCTGCCTTGTCACGCAGCGGGCCCGGGTTCGATCCCCGGTCCAGTTTTTCTGGGTGAGGTTTTTATCGGGGTTTTTCCTCACGTGTAAGACAAATGTCAGGAAAACTTTAAGGCCCAAACGGTCCCCGAAATCATATGGCCATCATCTTTATCATTATCATCCTTATCATTATCATCATCATCCTTCACCGGTGTGGAAAGCAACGGGAAGCTACCACACCTACACAATTCCCTAGTAAAGCTGCAAGCATAGCATGAAAATGCTATGATTGCAGTGAAGGACTTGCCTTCGGGCAGAATTACTATGGATGGATGGAATCTAACTAACTCACCTAACATTAATCTAACTAACTCACCAGCACTATCGAACTCGTAGGTTCATGGCCGCGCGGACGTAATTATTTCTATTGAATACCCTTGCTTGTTTACTTTAAATTACTAATTAAGTTTGTTTTGAATTACTTTATGTTGACGAAATTTGAGTCTGCTTTATGAATTTAGTCCTACAGTACATCAACATGAACATCTTAGGTTTAGGCTCAATTGAGCTTGTTCCTATATCTCAAATTGTTCTTGATTTCTCCTGCGTCAAGGCTTCCTCTGGGTCGTTTAAGTACCTGAATACCTTATGGCAAACGATTCGAATTCATTCTATGGAGGAGATTTAACCGATTTTTTATATAGGCTATTTCGATATCTTCTACTGTGTTTTGAACGTTTACCCTTTCGCGAATGTCTACATACTTCTTATTAACCAATCTACTTAGACCTAAAAGAAAGCGTAAACGTCTCATCTGTGCAGCTTGAATTTGGTATTATGTCTAGAATTCAAAATCCAATTTTCACTGCTACATTGGGTGACATTTGTTGTTATTTTGGGTAATTGTAGTTTAGTTTCAATGGACATTTTTTTTTTGCTTCCCAAACTGTCTTTTAATGATTCCATTTATATTATTACAATTTTTGTAATTTAAAATCTATATAATTTTTTGTTTAAGAAATTAAGTGTCAAGATAAATAAATTCGGATACTTGTTCAATATGTCCATCCCATTCTATTTAACCCTCATTAATTCTTTTCCGCACATTGCCATAGACATGATACTGTAATATTTTATTCTCCGGCCTTCTTGTAAAATCTTAAGTACTGAAATGAGGCAGAGTGCAAAATGAACATTTTAACATATTACATTAATATTAGCACTATTTTCATCGCTAATAGTCTATATTTAACAGGGAATTGATCGCAAGAACAATAATTGTTGATAAGGTTAATCTTACTACATATTATTGATATGCATTATCAAATATCTGATGATAATCCCTCCTGTTCTATAATTTATAAAACAAGTAGTTTTAATCTAACTTCACTAACTAGCCAACATTTAGGGCATGAGAAATACGAGTATATTAATTCCATGCATTCTTAACCAATGTCACTAAAAGAGTACAAATTATTTTATTTCATATTCCTCATTTCAACGTTGCACGTGCTCATTGGCTCTGTCGAATACGTAGATTTATGACCGCGCGGACATAAGCTCTTCATACATCCCTATTCTGAGCCAACGTTTTTTAATCATTCCCAGTATAATTTACCTCCCTCAAATCCTGGTTAATGTTATTCTCCCACCTCATTCTTGGCCTACCTACTGAGAGTTTTTCCTCTGGTTTTCCTACAAGAATCTTTCCATGCCCCTCTTTATTCTCCAGCCGTGTCACATGTCCTATCCATCGCAATCTAAGAGACTTAACTGTTCTTATTATATCAGGTTTTCTAGAAGATCATGTAGCTCGCTGTTACGTAAGTCTTCTCCATTCACCTGTCTGTTTGTCTCCCATTGGTCCAAAAATGTTCCTAACGACTTTATTATCAAACACTCATAATATTTTTCTCCTCTCCTAAAGTAAGAGGCCATGCTTCATATCCATATAATACAACTAGAAAAATAACAGTTTTAGATATCAGTTTAACGTTTTTTTTTATTTAGAGAAGGCGAGAAAACAAGAGTTCCTGTGATACATAATTGCATGCATTTCCAGAATTGAGCCTATGTTTAATTTTAGTGTTGAACAGCTTCATGAAATAACCAGGAAGCGAAACATTACATTACCATATACTATAATATTCATATGAATGTAATTTACAGCAACTAATCAATAAACTATTAAACACTTAATTAGCAATAGTTGAATGCAGGCTTTCACGGCCGGTAATCATAATGTTGAGTGATTCCGGGTTATGTGGCCGTGGTCCGTAGTTGGTGTTGATACCAGACGTTTCGCCCTCAACTGCGGAGGGCATCTTCAGTGGCGAGTGCTTCTAGGCGTGTTTCCTGGTCGGAAGATCTACTTGAAGATGCCCTCCGCAGTTGAGGGCGAAACGTCTGGTATCAACACCAACTATGGACCACGGCCACATAACCCGGAATCACTCAACATTATACTTAATTAGCAATTTCAGAAGTAAACAGCCTGTGGTGTAACGGTAGCATGTCTGACTCGCATCGCAGGAATCGGAGCCTCCATGATGGAACTTCAATTACAGCAATGAGAGGTTCCACTCCGCCAATAATATATGTTTTTTTCTTTCGGTATAGAATCTCTGTTACTATAAGTAACAGAGTTAAGAAGACTGATTCGAAGATTGGTTATTGTGTCACGCTAAACATGTGAATCTCCTGTAGGCCTACTGTTTTCTCTGGCAGTAACATCAGTCGGCCTTGGTTCTTCGGAGTTGTTCTGACACTGATTTACTTATTAATTTATTTTATTTACAAGTAAGTAACAAGGATTACCAAAAGAAATTGTTTAGGCATAAACAATAAATTCGTCATAATTATTCAATATTTCCTGCAGTTTTGATACAATTTGAACTACACTTTGTCAATTGGCACAGTAACTGAAACGGTCTTCATTATTCCATTAAGTTGTAATGGGTGACTACACGTTCAAACTGTTAAGTTAGCAATAATTAATATTTTATTAGAACGTACTTTGAATATATTACTTTTATTCATATTTTATCTCGAAATACATTCTGAATATATTTTAAAGGTTAAAATTGTTATTTTCCCAGTTATATTATATGGATGCGAAACATGGATTTTTACTTTAAGGGAGGAGAAAATAATACAAGTATTTGAGGATAAAGTTGATAGCAAAATTTTCGAGCCAATGAGAGACTAATAGGCAGGTGAATGTAGAAGACTACATAACAGTGAGCCACATGAACTTTATTAAAAAGTCAGATGTAATAAGAACAGTTAATGCTCGTATATTGTGGTGGACACGACTTGTGGCACGAATGGAGAATAGTGGCATGGAAATTACTTGTAGGAAAAACAGAGGGAAAGAGCCCAGTAGGTAGGCCAAGGATGGGGTAGAAGAATGCCATTAACCATTATTTAAGGGAAGTAAATTATATGGGGGATTACTGGAGAACATTAGTTCAGTATAAGTATGTATGGAGATCTTATATCCCCGTAACCATGAATCTATTGGTTCGATAGTGCCAGTGAATTAATTAGTTAGTTAGTATATTTTAATGGTATAGTTTTTTGCATTAGTTTTTTTAATCTTTGCTAAAATAAAATGTATTAACACACTTGTAAAAACCATAGAAATGATTTTTTAACAAAAAAGTATAAGCACGCGTTCTTTTATACAAAAAAATATCAATATTGAACACGGCATTCGAAGAGCTTATTTTCAAAATGTTTCTTGTCCATTTTCGTAAATGTTTTAAAGTAATCTAAAGGTGTAATTATTCTTTAAACAAGAGTCACTTTTAACGCAATTTTGTACTGATGTAGTCTACATGATTTTTTGAAGCCAAATGTGGCATTTGTACATAGAGCAATCTAAGAAGAACAAAGAAACACAAAAGATCAGTTTTGTTCTGAAAATGAGCTCCTCAATTGTATAGTCTTTTTTTCACCATATGAAGAGAATCTCAATTATCGATTTATCAGAAATCTGTATTTTTATAAAATAAATGTTGGTACTACATTAATATTTTTTACATAAGTGGAATATATATATATATATATATATATATATATATATGATATGAAAAGAAAAATAACTTTATACGTTAGTGCGCTATCGACTGCGTCATTCAGGAATACTAGCACAACATTTATTTTTCTTACTCATATATATATCATGAGAGGCAGCGGGATATCGGTCGCACTGCCATTTCATGGATTCTATAACAAGTAAGTATTTAAAGATAATATTTAATTTATATATATTTTATACAACATATTATCTAATTAAATTTTATATTTGTTAATAAAGCTTCATTGAACAGTATAGAATTATTTAAACACTTGTTCCATAAAGATGTAAAAATATATTAATCAGTTATTTGAGAATCCGGACTTTTCTCCACTTTGTTTTACGGTTTTGAGTTTGAATACACATGATATTTTCAAATATATACCGTAAAACGGGCTACTTTGACATATTTTTGAAGGTTTTTAAGGTCTAACTCGTATGATTTATGCCGAAAAATTTTAATGTATGATGTATTGTATCAATTGAACCTTATACTACAAATCCCATTTGGTACTGTTCTCCTCAAATAAAAACTTAGTAGGACAACAATGAGTTTTGTTTAGGTCTGTTTTGCCCATAGGCTGGGCTACTTTGACATCACATTTGTTTTCACTATAATTCAAAGTAGACCCACTGTACGTACTACTTTGACACAAATTTATTTTTTTATAAATATTTTTATTGTAAACAACCTTACTAAAAATGTTTTTATAACTGTAATTTGAGAAAATAAACTTACACTTCTTTATCAATTCTGGCACGCAACAGAACACAAAAATTATATAATTATTGTAGTTAGACAATCAGGAATAAATTAGAAAACATGAATTTTTGAAATAGAAAAAAAAACAGATTTTCACATCTCATCTTCACATAGTTCACATTCATATTGAGAATTGTTCGATCCTCTGTTACACATACCACAGACCCAAAGCTTGCATCTTACACAACAAATCCAGTTCTTACCCCTGTAAAACTTAAAATCACAATTTAATCCTTGCTGGGAATTCATTGTTGTTGAAAGTGACACAGATGTGTCTCCAACAATTAACATCCTCTTTTAAAACAACTTAATTATTCGTGCGCCTTCAAGGAAATGTCCACACCATTGAATTGTTGTCAAAAATAGCCCAAAACACGCAAGAAATTTCAAATGTCAAAGAAGCCCCAATTCTGTCAAAGTTGCCAATCGAGTCAAAGTAACCCCATTTTACGGTATCTATCAATTCTGACAGAAACCATACTTCTGTAGCCTCTTTATGTATTTTGTATTGTGGCATATGACTTTATATTTCACGCGGAAACCGGACTTTTCCGGGAGATGTCCGCTTTTCTGCTTGTAATAAGCTAGTTGTGAGATACCGTTTTTGCAAAATCCGAAACTTCCCGCGTTCCTTGTGCAACAGTTTTTCTATCTCAGGCAGCTGAAAATATATTTTTTTACATTCATATTTTGAAAGACAACAGAGCTAAGTACTAGCATTATATGAAACAACGAAGCTATTGAGATTTTTAAAATGTATATGCAATTAATGCCAAAGCTACATAGTTGCTTCAATGCAAAGTTCCCATTAGACATAAACTTAATTGCAGTATTAGTTAAAGTAATTATAAACTTCCATACCAAAAGTGAACTTTCCCGCGACGTTATTACCCTATCTTCAATAAACGAATGACCTAATGAAAGGTTACTGCTAGGCTAGGTAATATTGCAATATCTTCCAATTAAGATGTGGAAAAAGTTTGAATCCATTTCGTTCAAAATAATTGTACACTTTCATAGCAAAATTCTGATATATTACAGAAAGTGGACTTCTCCCTGCAAGTTATTGGTTTATACCCAAGGAATTGATCTATATCCCTACGTATCCTTGCGTTGTCAAAAAAAGTATACATATGATTCAGAATTTAATATCATCTCCGGACAGGTCGTGTTAGACCCAGCTGGCGTGAAACTCGTAAAATACGTACAAAAGAGAGAGGAAATAAAAGAAAGCAATAATTTATAATGGAGATCCTGTCTCATTAATTAGAATTGAACTGCGATAAAAATATAGTTATTGCCTGATATAATAAAATGAAACGTGTGACATGTTTATAGTTTATAATTGGAACAGCCGTATCTCGTAAAGCAGATAGAGTCCTTTTCCGGCATGCGCTGCGCTGGTATCCTCGAGGTCACTAAGACTTGATTCCTATTTCTCAATTCGTTTAACAGCATTCATCCAACATTAATCAACAAATTATGTATATCGTGATGGTAACATCTGCTTTTCATAGCCTTGTAAATATACGTCAACTCATATTCTTTACTCTGTTCTGAAGTTAAATATCCATACATAAATATAGCTACTATAACGAATCCATGTTTGACACGTATAGAAGACACTTTGCCTACCAACTGGCTGCTGTCTCAGTTCATTGTTAATCACAGAGGAGATCATTCAGCTAGTGTAGGGCCGACATGTGGTCAGCATATCGGGTCTCTCAGCCGTTATATTCAATCTCCGTCGTTATGACCAGGTGTCTCCTTCATTTGAGGCCTTATAATGGCTACGCCTGAATGACAGAAGAACTTTACATTCACATACCTCACTATTCCAAATTCTGCACACATATTTATTTAACAATACGTTTTCAAAATGTATCGGCTCATCACAATTTAGGAACAAGATCACAAGACTCTTCTCTACTTTTGATATCACAGCAGAGGACATGTCTATACTCTGAATCTTACACAATATCTATGACTAGAGCATGGAACTCACTTCCCAGTCATGTCAGGGACTGTCAATCGCTATCATTATTTAAATCCAAATTAACTGATATCTTAAGTTCGACACATTGAAAATATTAACTGCATAACAACTATATAGAGCATTCTATAAATAATCATCTAGGTAGTTACTTACTTTATTTTATATAATTTTAATGTCATTATGTTCTATGTTTTGTGGATCTGGAAAAGGCATTTGATCGGGTAAGATTAAATTACATACTCAACATATTAGAAAACAAGAATGTATCTAAAAACCTCACAGCAATCACCAAAGAAATTTATTCAGGAAACAGTGCAACTATCAAATATGGAAATAGTAAATCTAAAGAAATTTTAGTCCAGCAAGGAATACAAGGAGACTCATTAAGTCCCATACTGTTCACACTAATAATGGATGAAATCATCAAAGAACTAAAAGTTGAAGTTAGAAAAGTTGTTAAAATAGGTAACAAAGAGTTGAAGATAATAAACTATTCTGATGACACAGTTCTAATTGTACAAAGTGAAGATGATTTACAAATGCTATTACACAAATTTAGAATCATTGCAGCAAAATACAACATGAAAATCTCAACAAATAAAAGCAAATCAATGGCAATATCCAAGGACCTACGACGTGTTAAATTAGAAATATAAGGGAAAAGTATAGAACAAGTCAAGAAATTCAAATATTTAGAAGTAGAAATTAATAGCAGCAACAGAATAACAGATTAAATCCTCCATCAAGCAAATAATGCAAACAAAATGTCGGATGTTTAAACAATACTGTTTGGAAAAATAAAAATTTAAGAATAGATACAAAAGTAAGAATTTACAAATCTGTCATAAGACCAGTTCTAACATATGGTTGTGAATGCCGAACACAAACTCAAAAAACAAAACAAATCAATGAAACAACCGAAATGAAAGTTTTAAGAAACATCGAAGGAAAATCGCTGAGAGAGAAAATTCGCAGCTCTGTTATTAGAGAAGAATGTGAAATTGAACCTATAAACCTTTGGATAAATCATAGAAGACTAAATTGGAACAATCACATAGATAGAATGGAGAACAGTAGATTAGTGAAGAAAGTACGTGACTGGACACCTCAGCAGAAAAGGCCATTAGGAAGACCACAACTACGATGGAAGGATGTCACCATACCCCGGACCTGTAGTGAATGAACACGCAACAAGCTGCCAGCTTTCGTGCTTAGAGGAAGAAGAAGAAGAAGATGTTTTTGTTAGTATTAGCTAGTATTAAATGACATCATCATTGTATTTTGTTTAGTCTGTATTTTAATAATATCTTAAAATTGTAATATGTATGTAATTTTTGTATAATTCTACTATTCGCTGGTTGAGTGGAAGAGAAGGCCTTATGGCCTTAACTCTGCCAGCTAAAATAAATAATAATAATAATAATAATTATTATTATTATTATTATTATTATTATTATTATTATTATTATTATTATTATCATTATTATTATTATTATTATTATTATTATTATTATTATTATTATTATTATTATTATTATTATTATTATTATTATTATTATTATTATTATTATTATTATTATTATTATTATTATTATTATTATTATTATTATTATTATTATTATTATAGCTGTTTTTCTCAACCAAGATCCGCTATTTATTGTAGCTACCTAAATTCCTCGGGATATTAGATGAGCATATGTACCATATTGGCCGAAATTCCTGATAACATTTTGGGGATTTTATGCTACATAAATTCAAATAAAAAACAGAAACACACAATTTATTGTTGCAATATGTGAATAATTGTCTCAGAAATAAACATGTTGATTTTTTTTTCGAAAAAGAAGTGATAAATGCCTTAAATTAAGTGAGATTTTCTTATATCAATAAATTTTATGTGAGAAGGTATAATCAAATCTCTATATTTCTCAATAATTTGTACTATCTAACAATACAGGATCTGCTTCGACTGATATCATATTGTTCTTCAACCGAATGTGCTATGTATTTAATCTATTAGTGATTATTTTTGTTTATACTATATTTTGTAGGTGATTTTAACCGATATTTATTTCATGTGTTGAACGGTGCTTAAATTCTACCAATGATAAACGTTCGTCCATCGCTGTGATCTAGTAGTAACGTCGTTGTCTTAGACGCAGCGGGCCGGAATTCTATCCCCTGGTGGACAAGTTTCCTGGGTGAGGATTTTTGGATTTTTCCACATTTGTAAGGCAAATTTCAGGAATTTTTAAGGACTTTTAGTTCCAGAATAATATTTTGCCATCACGATCAACCATACCATATTCACATTGTTTAGTATCAATGTATGAGCGAATATTGTGAGCTATATTAAATGTTAATGTTGTCTCGGTGGTGGGCTGAGCTGATAATTCATCTGGTGAGGCGCTTCATGTTCTTGTGTGGTAAAAAAGTATGTGTGTCTTCAAAAGTTTAAAATTCTCTCCCGGTAGGTTGTGTATCTGTAAGCCCTAGTGGTGTGTTGCATGTAAAAGCATCTACAAAGGAAGAGGTTAAATTAAGGTAAAGAAAGAAAGATAAACATTCGATTTAAGTAATATAAATATAAACATTTAATATATGTTTATTTACAATTGCTTTGTCTGCTAATTGTGGAACAGAACTCTGCCGGCAATTTTTTACAGGTTGTCCCAGTAGGTAGGTCAAAATTATGTGGGAGGATAACATATGATTTCAAGCAGGTAAATTATATGGAAATGTTTGGAAAATATTTATTTTATAGCTAATGGTTATATATGCAAGTTACAATAGCCATATTTCGCAAGCTATAACGATTAACTTCCATTTACAGCTTCGATTAAATCTCATTCTATCAACATCTTTTTTCCCTCTATTGCGACGTCTATTGATATTATTCGGTATTGCATCCTGCATCGCTAAGCCACATGATTTTTGTAACATACTGTATTCTGACGCATTGTTGGGTTGGCTTTTGAATTTCGCGAACAGCGGTGAGAGTCAGGTCTCGCCTTTGTTTGGTAGAGGGAGATTCGTGAGATGGCGACACACGAATCGGTGAGACCGGGGAGAAATTTCCACGTGCGTCTATATCTCTATTCTGGACCAAGTCGGTTCTCGAGTTCTCGAACCGAGAAGGATCGCGGCTGGGTTTCCAGATTTTTTCCTACCCTCGCATATATAAGAAGATGCGAGGGTCGGACCAGGCAGTAGTGGTAGTGTCCAGAGTATGGAAGAATAAACGTGATCTAGGTGTGATGACAATAAGATTTTAAGAGAAACCGTAAGTGAGTGTAAATAACTGAAGAAAGGCTTGATTAGTAGCAAATTATAATTTGTGTGTGAAGTGAAATTAATTTATTTTTATTTCCTGTAATTCCTATATGGAACATATGGCAGTAGTAAAGTTCCTCCAACGTACTCAGCTTCCAGCCAGCCATTTCACTTGTTTCCAGCTTCCCCCTCTTTCCTTTGCTTCCTCCTCTACAGGTCGCTTCCAAGTTTCCCTAGGTCGTCCCCTCTTTCTTACTCCTTGCGGATTCCAATCGAGTGCAATCTTTTCAATGGCTACGTCTGGTTTTCTCAATATGTGGCCTATCCAATTTCACTTTCTTTGTTTTATTTGGTTACATATTGGAGATTAATTGGTTTTCTCCACAGTTCTTTATTTTATATTATTTCCGATCATCTTATATTTAAGATACGCCTCATATATCTGTTTACAAAGGTCTACAACTTTTTATTTGTCGCTTCCGTTACTTTCCATGTCTCGCAATCATAGAGGGGGGCAGATTTCACGTTGGTGTTGAACAGTCTAAGTTTTGTCTTCAAATAGATGTTCATAGTTTTCCATATGGGTATAACTGCGCAAATACTCCATTTGCTAGACGAATTCGTATTTTTATATATTTTCTATATATTCTTCTGCTTCTCCCTTTTTGTAACCATACTTCCTAAATATATGAAAGATTTAACTTCTTCATTGTCAAGATCATTAACTTTTAATTTATTTTGATTATTACAATTTATCCTCATCTGTTTTGGTTTAGAGGAGTTTATTTTCAATCCAACATTCTTTGCTTCAACTTGTAGCCTCTTAATCTTAGTATTCATATATATATATATATATATATATATATATATATATATACATATAGGGGGCACGCCGTAGCGTAGTGGTTAAAGCACTGAGCTACAAGCCCGAGGGTCGAGGGTTCAAGTCCCGTTGGGGTCAGGATTTTTAAACTGACCCAAACCCTCTGGCGGCACTATCGCCCTGGGGTCGACTCAGCCTCTAACGGAAATGAGTACCAGACGCTTGTTCTGGGGTAAAGGCGGCCGTCACGCAGGGCTGACAACCCGGCTGACATCAAGTGCCGATTGTCTAGAAAAAGTGGGAGCCTTAACCTCCTACTACCCCAAAGGCCTCCTGAGGCCTGTTGTGGGATCACTTTACCTTATATATATATATATATATATATATATATATATATATATCAGATAGCAAACATATACCATCTGCTAAGTCAAGATCTTCAAGACGATTATTAATCCCCCATGGAATTCCTCTTTTCCGTTTTCCTATAACCTTCTCATAGTGCTATCAAACACAATTAGGAATATGTTAAAACTCAAATATATACTTTATTTGGTCAGTGCTGTCGTCCTCGACTTGTAAAAATATGTGTGTGTGGTTTTCTTTTCCTGAAGGTCTTTCAGAATATCTATTCCATCATCAGCAAGTATCTTCGCTACATTTGTTGAGATGTTCTAGATGATGGTCTTGATGTAGTGATGTCCCGTAACCAAAGAAGGTATATATTATCATATGACTATCCACCTCAATGGTTTTAAACAATGAATTTTATTAGTATTGAGCATTAGGAATATTATTGGGGAGAGAATAAACCCTTGTCTTACTCCAGATTTGGTTTCTATAGATTCTGAGAGATTACCTTAATGTATTATCTGTGCCTTGGAACCTAGATACATAGCATTTAATAATATTAATAATATTCGGTGGAATGCCGTATTCTTTCAGAGTATGCAAAAGAGCATGCCTATTGTCAGAGTTAAATGCTGTTTCAAAAATATTAATTTTAAATAAATTGTACTTTGCCATTCTGCCGATTGCTCCAAAATTATACGAAATATATTTATTAAATCTGTACAGCTGCGATGTTGTCTGAAACCAGCTTGATTTTTTTCTTAATTTTGTTTCTATGGCGTCTTTAATTCTATTCAATATGATTGATGATAGAATCTTGCTAGGAACTGATAGCAAGGTAATGCCTCTCCAATTTTTACCTATTGTCAGGTCTCCTTTCTTAGGCAGCTTTACAATGAGTAATTTTTTCCACTCCTATGGAACTTTTTCCTTTATCCAAATCATGAAATAGTGTGAAATAAATAAAGTGAATTTGAGATTTTGTGTAAACATCTGTGAAGTTAATTTAAATAAATTCCATCTGAATACTACGAGACCGCAAGGCGTTCCAATAGTTTTCAGCAATTAACATTCAGACTACTAGTATCATTAGAAAAGTTACCTTAAATCAGATTATGTCGTTAGGTTTGTTATAGTTAGGTTACGTTACGAAACTGTGATCGTCTCACCAATATCGGAATCTTTTACCTCGGTGGAATTAGAGACACAGCCAGTGTGGCCCGGAGAGATAAACTAGCTATCATTATCTTTAATATGGCAATTCTGTTTTAACCATAATTCATATCGTTGCATGATCCATAATGTTTTAATCACGTCTTTTAGATTATATTTGTATCTCAACTTCTAATGAATATTTGTTATGTTTCCTCCTTTCCTCTGAATAAAACCTAAACACACACACACACACACACACACACACACATATATATATATATATATATATATATACACTTCCTCGGGTCGCTAATCACATTATACAAAAGTAATTCGTCCGTTTTTTTAATGAAGGTAAGCCTATGCGCCTATCTGCTCTAGAACATTTAATATTAGTTCAGTATTGGGATGTAGGGAAAGCGTATGTTCGCTTGGACATTAATCTCCGGGTTCGATAGTGTCAGTGATTTAGTTGTTTAGTTGTGTGTGTGTTGCTTGAACGGTCCACTTAGATAGGTTATAATCGTTCAACTGACTTATACATTGGCACTATCAACCCGGAAGTTCATGGTCGCGCAGACATAAGTTCTCCATAGATCCCTATCCTGAATTAATACTTTCCAACCATCACCTGTATAATTTGCCTTTCTAAAATCATTGTTAGTGTTATCCTTCCACATTGTTTTTGGCCTACATACATAAGCTATTACATCTGGTTTCTCATAAATATCATATAGCTCACGTTTTTTGTAATCTTCTCCATTCATCTACCTCATAATTTCTCTTTAGTTAAAACATTTTTGTCATGGATTTTCCAAAGTTGTCTCCGCCCGTAGATCCGAATGGGGGACGAACAGAATTCACGTAATACAGAGTATGTATGAAAGTATAAAAATCAAAATTAATAACAATACAAGCAGTGAAAGTGGAATAACAAACGAAAGAGTAAAACAGGGCTGTCCAAATTCCCCAAACCTATGTAATATTTATATAAGTGATATGATTACGGGAATGATTAAGACTTGGACAACTGAATTATCAACACACTATTCGATTAATAAAGTACTTTATACAAATGACAATATAATTTTAGATAATTCTGAAGACAATTTACAAAGAAGGAGTATGCACTTTAGTCGAAAAGCTAATGATTACAATCTGAATCTTTCTTAAAATATTCTTAAAAGAAAACTAAAATAGTGGATTTCATCAAAATCAGCAATAATCTAAAATTGTTATTAGACATATACTTATTAATAATAATCAGTAAACAGAAGAAGTCAGTGAATTCACTTATTTCGGTTGTAATCTCGCCTGCATACATTCCAGGAATGTTGACATAAAATTAGCCAAATTTCAGCAACATTTAGGTATAATAAAATCAACATTACCAGGGAAAGTCAAACCAGAGATGAGTCCCAACTTTGTTATCATTATTATCATCAGAACAACAATGTAAGTTGGATCTCGCTTCTTGCAGGATAGATCTTTCAGCTGACCTCGTATCATCTACCTTTGATTGCATCATCCTCTTAGGTATCTAGTTTGCAACCATTATCTCACTGTGTCCGGCCTATCTCAATCCACTTGTTTTCATTGAGGCTACAACTTTGTTATATGAAACTGAAATATGAATCTTAATATCAAATCAACTCCGAAGGAAAGAAACGGCTGAGATGAAATAGCTAAAACCCATACTGAGTTACACTCTTTTGACCATAAACGGAATGTTGACATCCGAAAATAATAAATATGACAATCATCACAAGAATTATATAAGTTTACAGATATGACTAGCAAGGGATGCTTCAAATCTAACATGAAGAGAGATTTTTGAGGGCCGTAAAAGCGATGGAAATTCCATATTGCAAGAGGCTAACAGTCAAGAACGCCTAATCTTTGATAGAATTTGATGGCGAGAAATCGGTTTAGGCATCGTTGTGGCTCACATAGATGTTACTCAACATGCAATATTGTACATAGTTTATGCGTTTTGTATTTTCAAGCTAATTTTGGGATGCAGTTTGATTTCATAATTTCTATGTGTCGGAACCAATTTTTCTGTTGTCATTTTACGTGATCTGCTATGCTGTCTACTTCTAGTTACTCCCTGATAACTGAATTTCTTTGGTGGCCCAATCTTGTAAAAGTTAATAACGGTACAAGGAACCTCATTTGTGTCGCTTATATTTTCTGTGTATATTTTTGATCGTGCCCAAGTTTCACTGTCATAGAGAAATTGAGGTTTTGAAATAATGCTACGTAAATGTTGTTTCGTAAGAGAGAAGAAGAGATGAGTGAATGCAAACTACATAATAGTGATTCTATATGATCTTTATGGGAGACGTGATGTAAAATAAGAACATGCGAAGAGTAGGACAAGTGGCACGAATTGCGAATGAAAGCGGGCCATGGAAAAGTATTGTAGGAAACCCTGAGGGAAATCGCCCAGTTGGTAGATCGTATATGAGGTGGGAGAATAATATTCCTCATGATTTGAGGGAGCTGAATTATACAGGAAAAGGTTTGAATACAGGATAGGAATGTATGGATAGGTTATGTCCACGCGACTGTGAACCTGCGGCTCGATAATAATGTGACTTAGTTAATTAAACGTAATTTGGTTTTTATTGACATCTGTTTGCCATATTGAAGTTTGATCGTCTCATTAATTCTGTTGTATCTTTATAACTTAATGTACACATATTTTCCATTATTAGACATTGGGTTTCCTGGATAAGTGAATTTGGATACTTGTCCAATTATTTTCTCGTTTATCACTATTTTAGAACCGTTATTATGTGAAACGATGTTCCCGTCGGTGAGAGCATGTTTGCATTTATATATTGTGTAAATTAGTTCTTAGTGCAATAAATAAGAGTTTCAGTAACTTACACTGTGCAAGAAAGAGTTTATAGGACGTAGACTCTAGAAAGATCGAAAAATCATTAAAAATTTATTGAGCGAGTTTGCTCGGTTGTTACAATTCCCAGTTCTTCTGCCACGTAGCATGATTCTAAGTAATAAAATATTTAACACTACAACTTGCTTGTCTGGTAATGTGTAAGTGCAAACCTTACGTCATATTATGGCCATTTTTAGTTATTCAAATTTTTAAATTTCAAAATATTAACATGTCACCTTCATATATAAAAAATATAAACCTTTCATTCTATTTTTCTACTCCGCTTCTAAAAATGTCAATTAAAAAATTAAGAATTTTATCTTTAAAGCAGCACAATTCTATTTTCATTAAAGCGAGTAACACAAATGAAAATTAGAAGATTGTTCTCTCTCTAACTTAGTTTATCATGTTCCTTTGTAGGTGCATTTAATCCATACTAATGTCTCATTTCAGTTAACAAAAAGGCCGGAAAACGGGATATTATGCACCATCATCACCCATGCAAGTATTAGACCATGTGGCCTATTATACGGTCTCAAAGAGCAATTTTCTATCCAGCGCTTTTTTTAACGTTCTAGCGATCTTTTACCTTGAGAATAGTAAGGAAACATAGCTTTTGGAATTCTATGAGATGACATTCGTTGAAGATGGGCTTTCCAGTTGTTCTGGTAGTTTTGTATATGATGGAGAATAGATTATACACTCAACTCTACCATAATTTCCTCATTTCTTTTATGGTCCCACTTTGTATAGCCTACTGTACATCTCATTTGCTGTTATTCGGCATTCATCGCCTCTTCATATTAGCCATGCTTCACGTACCATGTACTATAATATTCACAAAAACGGGTGCAACATTCGCCAACATATCAATAAACAATGGCAAAATAAATTAATAATTTTACATAATCAATTGATTTGGCGTTTACTTGATGAAAATCCATATTTATTCAATTAAATATATAATTTTACAAGCAAATATAACTTAGCCTATATGGACATAAATAATACGCTCACATATATATAGGCCTATCCATCCATAGTAATTCTGCCCGAAGGCAGGTCCTTCACTGCAATCATAGCATTTTCATGCTATGCTTGCAGCTTTACTAGGGAATTGTGTAAGTGTGGTAGCTTCCCGTTGCTTTCCACACCGGTGAAGGATGATGGTTGATGATGATAATGATAAGGATGATGATGAAGATGATGGTCATATGATTTCGGGGACCGTTTGGGCCTTAAAGTTTTCCTGGCATTTGTCTTACAGGTGAGGAAAAGCCCCGATAAAAACCTCCCCCAGAAAACCTGCCCCGACCGGGGATCGAACCCGGGCCCGCTGCGTGACAAGGCAGCACGTTACCTCGAGGCCACAGCGGTGGACATATATATTTATATGCTAAATAGTAATGTATTTTTTAAAAGTTGAGATAAATTTGTATTGAATTTTGTTAATTGGCAGTACTCATTGGAATGATTTTTATTTATTCCAGGTTTACAATTAAGATTTCCATGTAGGCAGCTGGCCCGGTTCGATCCCCGGAGAGGACAAGTTTCCTAAATTATGGGGTTTTCAGGTTTTTCTCATCTATAAAACAAATGTCAGAAAACTTTATACCTAAACGGTCCTCGATCATCACCTGGCCATCATAATCACCATTATCATATTTGTCATGTTTGTGCGCGAATGGTGTGTTTCGTCTTATTGTGTTGTTTCGGAGGAGGCCCTGACATTGAGCTGACCACTCATTCTGGGAGTCCCTCCATGTCCTTTGTGTAGTCAAAAAAATGATGTGTGATCCAATTAAAATCCCTCTTCCGATAAGTCGTGTCACTGTAAGGCCCGGGTGGCGTGTGACATGTAAAGAGTACCTACAAGGTGAGATATTAATCTGAGTTAAAGAAACAAAGTTACAATTAACATTGCAAATGTAAGTTTATGCAAACTAAGCGAGTTGGTTCAAGCAGTAGCATTTGAGATTAGTATTCGGGAGTACTCGGGTACCGATCCACCTGACCAGAGATTGTATTCTAGTTTCCTTAATCGTTAAGATAACAACTGCATTGGAATTTTATTATAAGCACCTATACCATCATATTCACCATTTCACAGTATGAAAAATATAAACAAATAAAAAGAGCTATGCTACCTAATATATTAAAATGAGTCTATAAATAAAAAATTCCGTCACGCAGGAACTGCGTAAACTAAACAAATCTCTCAGCAAGTAGAATTTGTAGTCCTGTATAACTAATTTACCGAATATTTATTTATTTTGTTAAATTGGAGAAAATAAATTTCTGATAACGCTTTATTTAAAAGTAATATCTATCGATTAATTTTTCCATCACTTTATTAAAAATATCAAACAAATTAAACTAACATATCTTATAGGATACATTGCCAATTTAAACGGTAATTAAATTATATGGTATACATTGTAACGAAGCAAACATGGCGGTTAATAAAACAAAATTTTAATTTCGGGTTTCAAGTAAACCCCTGTTTCTAATGGTCGGATTTTGCTGATTTTCTCTATTTGATTTAATGGCATATACTGAGTTTCGTTGTGAAACATCAGAAATTGCGACCACTAAAGCGATTTTTAAATTTTCGTTTCAGGTAAACTCCTACTCATAATGATCTGATTTTGCTGGTTAACGAGTTTGACAATACTTTTTTTTAATTAATTACTATATATATCAAGTTTGGTTTCGATTAATCAAAAATTGCTGCCTCTGAAGCGTTAACGGATACACACGCATATAGCCCTATAGGTATATATATATATATATATATATATATATATATACATGTAAATTTTGGTCATTGCCTTATATAATTATATAATGTTATAATTAAATTTTTGACATTGAGCAATACAAGTTTGGGGTATCAATCCAGAGGTCCGGGTTCAAATCCCATCCGAGCATTTATTTTTCTTATCATGTCATAGACTATATATATATAATTTTATCATAGTAATTTTCGGTGTCTACTAAATGGGATCGGTGGATATAGTAAACATTTTCCAAAATAATTTCATAAGAACAATCCCATTACCTTCATTCCTTCGGAATCCGCTAATCTGCTAATAAGTTCGTTAAATTTATTATTAGCTTATCATTTGGATACGTTACTTTTTTTCTTGTTTTATCATGAAATAATCGTAATAACCTCAACATTCCATATGAGTAAAGTTCATTAAATAGTGTGTCTTTTGTTACTTGTTATTATTTACTTATTAAAATAGGCTAATTATTTTCGACATAATATATAATAAAATTATATACAATTTGAATAAAATCCACCGCTGTGGTTTCGGGGTGGCGTGCTGTCTTGTCACGCAGCGGGCCCGGGTTCGATCCCCGGTCGGGACAGTTTTTCTGGGTGAGGTTTTTATCAGGGTTTTTCCTCACCTGTAAGACATGTCAGGAAAACTTTAAGGCCCAAACGGTCCCCTAAATCATATGGCCATCGCAATCATCATCATTCATATTCATCTTACGTTAAGCTTAGGATTAAGGACTCTCCTGGAGGACCATTATCATCATCATCCATCATATCATCGGGGCAAGTAACCCCGCCTTCCAGGCGCTCCAACCTCAGAAGTGGGTTACAAGTACGCCATGCCAGGAGAGAAACCAGGAATGTCGAAAGACAAACCTGGGGCATCTGAAAAAAAAACAATTTGAATAATTTGAAATGTTTCTAAGCTAAATATATATTATGTATCCCACATCATCGGCCTTCAGGGACACTACCTGTCGGAAAGGATTTTAATTCTGAATCACGTGCATACATTTCTGACCAAGTGAGGAAATGGAGGACTTCCCGTGTGTGATCAGCTAAATGCTGGAACAATCTCCGAGACAATTTCAACATTTAAGATAAGGCACTTCATTCTTACTGTTACCAGTTTGAGAAGTATTCCACCTTATTTGTCCGTTTATCGAGAATTCGCCTTCTAGAGGATTCGTGAGCTGCAACGAGACATCCATTTCTTGAAGTCTCGCTTTCTGGATAATTCACGAGTCGCGAGTCGTGATTCGCGCTCAGCGTGCCTTCCAGATGTTTCTAAGTATTATCTTCTCGAAGGTTCGCGAGCTGCAACGAGATTCCGTTTCTCGAAGTCTCGCCTTCCAAAAGATTCATGAGTCACAAGTCGTGTTTCACGTGCAGAGACACTTCCAGCTGTTTCAAAGCATTACTTTTTTCGAAAATTCGCCTTCTCGAAGGTTCGTCTTCCAGAAGATTCATGAGTCACAAGTTGTGTTTGACGTGCATATACTCTTCCAGTTGTTTCCGAGCATTACATTTTCGAAAATTCGCTTTATCGAAGCTTCGCTGGCTGCAATGAGACTTCCTTTTCATTAATTCTCGCTTTCTAGAAGATTCTCGAGTTATAGTGCTCGCGAAGTGAGCCTTTTGAGATACTTGTGCATCTCACATATATAAGTGGGCGAAAACTATACTAAGTTTGTGGTGATTTGGAAGTGACAGTGTTCTGGTGGTTCTGAAGGTTTAAGCGATACTGTAAAATATCAACGACAAACAGAAAAATAATTGTAAGTGCTTGTAAAGATAATTATTATACAAATAATATGTAAAGTTTGGAAATTTTAGTGCATAGTGTTGTTCTAATTGAAAGAATTGCTGACAGTTGTAATATCGGCTCAACTAGTGACAGTACCTAACAAGATGGATATGATATACAGTAAAACTTGTTTAATCCAGAACGTGAATAATGCGGAAACCTGTTCAATGTGAACAAATTTATTAGTCCCGGCGAAATAATAGTAATTTTACGTGTATTTACTTTGCACAAAGCGGAATCTGTCTAACGCGGAAACGGAAGGATATATCTACACAATTCATTAAATAAAATATAAAGCGGAAAGGCAGAGAGATAAATTAATTCCCACTTCATTGTATTCCCGTTAGGCCAAGAAAACAAAAATGAATGATTACTGCCGTCGAGTGAAGTGGAGATTCTACCTGTACCTGAAATTTTCTTTCGGCCTCACTGCACACCCGTTATGTGAAATACAGATACCAGTCTTACAAATAATCATTGCACTGTAAACATCTTAAATTGGTTTTAGTTCTGAGACTGATCTTTAACAGGTAGCGTTCTGAATTCACGTAATAAAGATAGATAAAACGTATGTATCATTGTCATTGAATGAAAAAGTGAAAGTGATTGAAGATAAATCTCCTAATATCTGGACCAATGCTCCCAAATCAAGCTCTCAACCGTTGCTAAATTCCTAGGGAATAATGGTTTCAAGGCATCTTCAGGTTGGTTGGACAGTTTTAAAAGATGACACAATGTAGTGTGGAATGAAATTTGCGGAGAATCAAATGATATGGACGAAAGTGTAGTTAGTGAGCGGAAACCGAAACTGCATACTTTAATTTCAGGATACGCTCCTAAGAGACATTTTTAACGCTGACGAAACGGGACTGCTTTTTTCGCACATTACCGTCGAAGTCGCTCATACATACTATACCTCACTTTTCAAAGACAGCGGAACTACAATTAATCCAAGGTACGTAAAAAGACGAAAACCTGTAACTGAATTTAACGCTTAAATTGTAACTTAATTTAATAGAATACCTAGAAACATAAACCAACATCTAAGCACACCAATTTTGTGTTGCAAAATTATACCGTTCCTGACATTTATTTTACAGATGAGGAAAACCCCGAAAAATAAACCATCACCCGAACCCGCAGCTTATTTGGCAGCGACTACTCCGAGAACACAGCAGTGGACTATTGTACTTTCACTTCATTTAATTTTATATATTTACTTAATACATTTTTATTATGAGTTATAATTATTGTCGTATTTTTATCATTTTCTGAATGTGGATAAAATAATTATTTTCCAATAATTGAGATTTTATCAAAGCCAACCATATTCCAAAAATCATATTTCTCTGTAGAAAGAAAACAATGATGTATTCCTTTGGCAATTATATTAAATGAAGGCACAATTTATGGTACAACAAAATAAACATATATAAAACATTATGATAGGCCTAAATTAATTTTTCTTTACACATAACTTCAGAGCAAGAAAACAGGCCTGAAACTTTAATAAACATGGACTATGGTTGGTTTTGCCTAAGAAGTTTAAATTCATGTTTTAAGGGTTTTTAAGAAGGCAATATATATATATATACATATATGTATATAGGCCTATATATATATATATATATATATATATATATATATATAATCATCAAGAGTCGAAGATAAAAGCCTAATGGCCTTTTCAGGTTTCGTTGTCCATCCAGCATTCTTCGTTTCCAAACTGGGTTATATTTTAATTAAATTGAGTCGTCTTTCTCTAGTCATTCCTCCAACGTGTAGTTTTCACTTCTCTCTGTAGTTTTGTATTTTTCCACGAATGGGTACAACTTTAAATTATATTTCATTGTATGTAAAACCAAATAATAAACGACAGAAATTTTGTTGAAACTCTTGATTATACTTCACGTCAATAAAGTCATTGAAAGACATTAATATTAATTAATGGGTGTTTAGTGATCCTCTGTCCCACTGCTGTTAACATTAGACATCACTGTTTTGTGAGACCTGTGACACCTAAATTGTCATACAATATTTTTGTTTTCAGCGAACATTTCTAACAAAATTTAGTAGGACTACGGTTCTACTGTGTTTGTAAAACATTGAATGTATAATTGTTGGTTTGCTAAACTTTGTAATTCTACATTTGAAGGACTAGGACAGTTCATGCCATATCATGTAGGTGAACAATTGTCAATAGGAAGTAACATGTAGTTTTCAATGTTTTGGACTTAGTTGTTTTTAGTTGTTTTAGTCCTTATATACATAAATAGATTTCACCGCTCTCATAGATTAATTAAAGATAACACAGATTTATTCAATAGTTTTCCTAAAATACTCTACGAAACATATTTTTTTTAAGTCTTCTCGAAATCTAAGAAAAAATATCAAAAATATATTACCATGTTTCTGTTGCAAATATTTTAAAGATTAGCTAACCAAAATTGATGGAATGAATTACTGATCACTCTGTAAGTTCAGGCGTATTAGTCAAGATATGAATGAACTTCAATTTTCCAGACGCTAAAGAATTTTATATGAAACAACAGGTAGTTTTTAAACTTGTTTAATTTAACACGTAAAAAATGCACATTTCTTTCTGGTCCTAAGGGCATTCAACTTATCATAAACTTTCGAAATGGCAAGTTATTGCTTTAACAGTAAAAAAGCTGTAGGCTTTCTAATTCGAACGTTTATAATTTTACAACACAATAACATAAATCGACAACTAGAAGAATACTTTTATATGAAATCAATGTCTTAAAAAACACGCAACGAGAACAACTTCAGATACTATTTTTCAAAAATAACTGTGCAGAGTGTTTAAAAAATGAGTATTTTAGAGATTTTATTGTCTTATTTTGTAAGAGCGGCATATCTTCTAATCCGAGCACTTTAACAAGAAATAAATGAGAAAAAAGTATTATACACCCGTTACTATCACGCAGCTCATTCTGTGTCAAGCAATAGCTCAACTGCTCTATCGGTCGGTTACAAATTACTCTAACAATTTATTTTGTATAGTGCTTCCTCTCGCCCTGCCAACCCCTTGCTCATGAAAGAACCATAATAAGTGTTAAACATCTAACTAGGAAACTATCAGTATTCTCATATCGAACCTTCTTTAAATTATGTTGATACAGTGGCCATCTAATATGAATCCTATGTTCCTAAAATCAGCTGCGAATTACAACTACAAGATTGTGACCTCAAGAATGGAATATTTTGTAGCATGGCAGCTCGGCAGTACCATATGGAAAACAGTATAGGCGTTTGATACTATCACACACACTCAATCCTATCAGCAGAAAGTTTTTTTTTTACATCGGGTCATTAACATTTTAAGGTAAGTTTCGATATGAGCACATTGATAGTTCTCTTGCAAAGTTTTCGCTATGTTGTATACGATATGCCGCTCTTTCAAAATAAGGTCATACCTTAAAAAATATTAAGTTTAAGAATCTTGGTTACAGAAACGTTTTTATTGTTTTTTCGACGCTACATATAATATATAAAAATGAATGTTTGTTTGTTGGTTTGTTTGTTTGTTCGTTTGTACTTTATGAGCGGCCGTACCATAGATTCGATTGTGATGGGACTTTTTGTAAAATGTTCAGGAGATTCCCGGGATGAACATAGGCTATAAGAAAGTTGTGATACTCAACTCCTACACCCTTAAAAATCGCCCTTTGTAGTGGAAAATGTGAAAAATAATAGCTCTTTGGACGCTTAAATGGCTTACGCTACCTAAACCATAATAAATACACAAAATTAATGTACACAGAATTGAATATCTCAAAAAGCTCTACAAAAAAGTCCGGGACAGCATATGTTTATCTCTTACGGATAACTCACAATAACCATTTTTGTCTTTCATTGATGCCAAGAAGATCGAGACAAGTACGTAGATACCTATGCAAGCATAGCAGCACATGACGGGTATTCTTTTACGGATAACTCACAATAACGAATTTTGTCTTTTAGCTCATTTATGCCAAGAAGTTCGAGATAAGTAGATTCCCGAGCATCACCGGGTAATCAGCACGGGAAATGTTAAAATAATTACGATATACATTTGTAATTATTTTTCATTTTTCTTATTCAACTAATCATAAGAAGTACATTCATTTTCGTCTTTCAGCTCATTTATGCCAAGAAGATCGGGATGAGCAGATTCCCGGACAACGCCGGGTTAACAGCACGGGGTATCTAAAAATAATTACGATATTAAATATTTCCCTTCACTTATTTAACTAAATAAAAAATACATTATGTCAAGAAGGTCAGGATAAGTAGATTCCCGGGCAACGCCGGGTAATCAGCAAGGGGTATCTATAAATATAAATTTATAATTATTTTTCCTTTTACTTATTCAACTAAACATAAAAGCACATTAATTTGGGCGTAGCAGCGCACGCCGGGTAGTAGCTAGTCCTTTATAAATATTGTAGCCTTTCAAATCACCGTGAATAATAATTAAAAATTTAAAGATAAATGATTATTATTATAATTTAAAATACATGTATTGAGATTATTCTTCTTTTTATTCGTTATTTGTAGGATTTTCATTCTATGTATTTCCCTAATCACTCCTCGGAGGAAGACATTATTGGATGTGCATCCACTGAGATTAGTCAAGAAGCTAAAAAATGAATTTTTCGATTAATGGTATTGTGGACTGAAAGAGGGGCTTGGAAAACAAGAGGGAAACTGCCCAGTAGATAAGTTAAGTATGAGGTAACAGAATAACATTAACCATGATTTGATGTAGGAGAATTTTACAACGATCCATCTAGTGACAACGTCGTTGCCTCAGATGCAGAGGACCGGGCTTTTATCCACGGTCAGAACAAATTTATTGGGTGAGGATTTTTCGGAGCTTTCCCACGCCTAAAAAAAAACAAATGTTGCGAAATTTTAAAGTCCAAATAGTCCCCGAACACGAATTGGCTATCATTATCACCCTATCATATTCCCTTTGATTAGTAGCAATGAATTTATGAATGAATGCATGCTCGGGTGAGTGTGTAAAGAGAGATGTCTCCATCATGGAGATATATCTCTTTACACACCCATCTGGTTGCGTGCCTTGTCTTAAATGTTTGTGTTTTCTCGGAAGTGACATTGGCGTTAATCTGATCATTCATCGGGGAGACCCTCCATATCCTTATCTCATCAACTATACCTTATATATAAGTACACATATATGCATGTAAAATCCGAATTTTAATAATAATAATCATCTCCTGGTAACTCGTGTCCCTGTAAGTTCTGGAGAACGTAAAAATACCTGCAAACAGATAGATTAATCTAACAAAAAGAAAAAAATAAGAATATAGAGGGAATGATTCAAAAATATTAGTTCAGGATATAGATTTATGAAGAGCTTATGTGCGCATGGACATAAACATCCAGCGAGTTAGTTAGTTAGTTAGTTAGTTAGTTATAATTTAGTTTCGTTATTTCAACGATATATTTTTTTTCTATTTATTTGCTTTCAAATAAAATTACGAAAAAAATATATTTTTTTTTTGCAAATGCCCCAGGTTGTCTTTCGACATTCCTGGTGTTCTCTCCTGGCATGGAGTTCTTGTAACCCACTTCTGAGATTGGGGCGCCTGGAATGCAGGGTTACGTTGCCCCGATGATATGATGCGTGATGATGATTGTGGTGCGCCAGGAGAGTCCCTAATCCTAAGCTTAATCTAAAATGGATATGAATGATGATGATTGTGATGGCCATATGATTTTGGGGACCTTAAAATTTTCCTGACATTTGTCTTACAGGTGAGGAAAAACCCCGATAAAAACCTCACCCAGAAAACTGTGCCGACCGGGGATCGAGCCCGGGCCCGCTGCGTAACAAGGCACCTCAAGACCACAGCGGTGGACTATTTATTTTTTATAGACAACACCATTTTTAAAAAAGTTAATACATATTACTAGGGCTAGGATTTTTATGTAATAAAAGATAAGATTGCAATGCAGATAGTGTATATTATTCAACTGTTTGCGTGTGAACCAAAACAAAAGACAGTCAGAAGTTCAACTTGTCATTATACTATTCAATTGTTTGTGTATGAAACAAAAACAAAATATAATCATAAGTCTAACTTCTTATTATACTATGTTGTAATCTTACCTTTTAGTACATAAAAATCCTAGCCCTACAAATTACATTTCATAAAATATCGATCTTTTTCCGTTGCCTTTTGTAGATTTTTGTATTTATTATAACTAACTAACTCACTGATATTATCGAACCCATAGGTTCACGGCCGCGCGCATATAACCTCTCCATACAGTCTATCCTAAGCTAATATTTTCCAATCATCTCCTGTATAATGTAAGTTCTTCCCTCAAATCATAGTTAATATTATTCTCTCACATCATTCTACGCCTGCCTACTGGGCGCTTTTCCTCTTGTTTTCCTCCAAGAAGTTTCCATGCCCTTCTTTCATTCCCCATTCGTGTCACATGTCCTGCCCATCGCAGACTACAATACTTAACTGTTTTTATTATTGATTTCGTACATCTCAATGATGGATAAATCATATTTGAAGAGAAAAATTATACGCTCAGACCGGGACTTGAACCCGGGACCCTTGGTTCTCTAGACCAAGTGCTCTACCAACTGAGCTACCTGAGCAAGTACCGATCTAAACGCAAATCTTTCTCTATATACATTGTAATTCCCATCCACCAAATGCTGTGAAGCCATGCTTCTATCTTGCAAATGGCGGCTCCTTTATTAAGAAGACATATTTGGGAATTATACATTACAGCCAGTACGGCTTTTTCCAAGTTTTTATTATTGATTTCGTACATCTCAATGATGGATAAATCATATTTGAAGAGAAAAATTATACGCTCAGACCGGGACTTGAACCCGGGACCCTTGGTTCTCTAGACCAAGTGCTCTACCAACTGAGCTACCTGAGCAAGTACCGATCTAAACGCAAATCTTTCTCTATATACATTGTAATTCCCATCCACCAAATGCTGTGAAGCCATGCTTCTATCTTGCAAATGGCGGCTCCTTTATTAAGAAGACATATTTGGGAATTATACATTACAGCCAGTACGGCTTTTTCCAAGTTTTTATTATTGATTTCGTACATCTCAATGATGGATAAATCATATTTGAAGAGAAAAATTATACGCTCAGACCGGGACTTGAACCCGGGACCCTTGGTTCTCTAGACCAAGTGCTCTACCAACTGAGCTACCTGAGCAAGTACCGATCTAAACGCAAATCTTTCTCTATATACATTGTAATTCCCATCCACCAAATGCTGTGAAGCCATGCTTCTATCTTGCAAATGGCGGCTCCTTTATTAAGAAGACATATTTGGGAATTATACATTACAGCCAGTACGGCTTTTTCCAAGTTTTTATTATTGATTTCGTACATCTCAATGATGGATAAATCATATTTGAAGAGAAAAATTATACGCTCAGACCGGGACTTGAACCCGGGACCCTTGGTTCTCTAGACCAAGTGCTCTACCAACTGAGCTACCTGAGCAAGTACCGATCTAAACGCAAATCTTTCTCTATATACATTGTAATTCCCATCCACCAAATGCTGTGAAGCCATGCTTCTATCTTGCAAATGGCGGCTCCTTTATTAAGAAGACATATTTGGGAATTATACATTACAGCCAGTACGGCTTTTTCCAAGTTTTTATTATTGATTTCGTACATCTCAATGATGGATAAATCATATTTGAAGAGAAAAATTATACGCTCAGACCGGGACTTGAACCCGGGACCCTTGGTTCTCTAGACCAAGTGCTCTACCAACTGAGCTACCTGAGCAAGTACCGATCTAAACGCAAATCTTTCTCTATATACATTGTAATTCCCATCCACTGTTGTTTGTATGCCTTATTTCCTATAAATAACATGTAGTTCACTGCCATGTAGTCTTCTCTATTCGCCTATCTGTTTATCTCTCTTTGGATCAAAAATTCTCCTAAGAACTTTATTTTCAAATACTCGTAATGTTTTCTCCTTCCTTAAAGTAAGGATCCATGTTTCGCATCCATATAATATAACTCGGAGAATAACAGCTGCATATATTTTCAGTTTAATGTTGTTTAGAGAAGAGTCTCTGTAATGCGTAATAGCATGCATTTCTAGAATTGAACCTATGTTTAATTTCTTTCTGCACCTCATTCTTGTTTGTAATTATTGTTTCTAGGTATTAGAATTCAGTCCCTTCTTCAAAATGTCTCTCATTTGTCATTAACTGCCAATTTCCATTATATAATTAATTTCTATGTTTATCTTTATTGATGTTTACTTCAAATTGCAATTTCTTAGTGTTACACAATAGAGTGTATATGTAGGCTCTTAGTATCCCCTTGCTATCTTCTAAAAATACTACATCATTAGCATAATCTAACAACTTATTAATATCATTGAGTCGTAGGCCTTCTTCAGCCTCTAAAGATTTGGTGATATGTTCTAGTGCAAAATTGAATAGTAGCGGAGATAGTGCATCTCCTTGCTTTAATCCACTGTGAATTTCAAAAGTATCTTAAAAACTGTTTGGTTATACGCACCCTACTCTATGTGCCACTTAGACACATTCCAATAAGTCTAACTAGCTTCTTACGAATTCTAAACTCCAACATGATATTAGGCTATATAACTTCTCCCTCTTAATTGAGTCTTATGCTTTTTCTAGTCTATAGGTCTATATAGTCGATGCACAGTGTCATTATATTCCTCCCCCCCTCTCTCTCTCTCTCTAAAATCTATCTTATACTGATCTATTATTGACCTATGATTGACCTATTTCTTCTAAATCCACTATGATTATCACCTATTACTTCGTTAATATAAGGAGTAAGTCTGAATAATAATGTATATGTTAGAATTTTGTTTGAAGTTGAAATTAATGACATCTCCCTGAAGTTGTTGTAATCTCCTTTCTTATAGATTGGTGCAATAATCGAATATTTTTATTTATTTGGAAGAGCCTCTTTCTCCCAAATCGTACTAAGCTTTGTATTCATTATATTTAAAGAAATATTATTTCCATCTTTTTTTTTTTCTTGTCTCCTAGTAGAAACTTCCATAAGAGAATAAGAGGCGCAGAAAAAACTTAGTAAAAGTTATTTTCATAAGCATTGGTGTTTTATAGAGCTTCTCTAATACTACAAAAAACACATCTACGTATATCAAATTTGTCCGTAGGTGGAGATATTTCTTTGAATTATACTACTCTTGTTCGAAATCTTATATTAAAGTAATATTTAAAGTTTTTGGCGTATAATAAATCGCAATGTCATCATGTTCATCAATTGTAGGCCTACAGGAAGTTACAGTGATTCACAAATAAACTTTGAGGATCGATAGGTCATATCGAGCGGATTTTTTAAGGACCATATATTACCAAGAAATCCTGACTTTTACCACAACAATTTGATTACACGACATTTTATCACACACGTGCAGTCACAGAACCCTTTGGTGATGCAGTAATTGTGGCTACAGGTCCCTTTGGCCATGTACTTTACATAGTAGCAGGAAATATTTCATAACCGGATGAAGAAAAAGTTTGCTTTTTTAAGAAGGAATTTATTAATTAAATAGTATCATTAAATTTCACCTCACCTCATTATTTTGTCATTGTTTATTAATTTTCAAAAAGTCTGTTAACAAAAATTACCGGTTACAGCATGTACGTAAATAAGTAAAGATTTCACCACTGTTTTTATATTCATGGTGCCTAAAAACAATCCTCTGAATCGTACGGTCGCGGTCGGTTTGTGTATAGTTTTTCTTTCTTTTCTTAAATTAGTGACCTCTCAATCTGTCGCCGTGGCGTAGTCGGTAGAGTCCCTACCTTCCACTCCGGCGATCCGGGTTCGATTCCCGGCGGGTAGGGGATTTTAAATCTCCACCTTGGGTCGGGGTGTGTGTCCTGTCCTTGTGTTTATATGTGAGAATATAATAATAATGATGTTTTATTTATTCTGGCAGAGTTAAGGCCATAAGGCCTTCTCTTCCACTCAACCAGCACAAATACAAATAAATATTTGACAAATATAGATATACACTATACTAATTATAAACAGTTAAAGATACATTAAATGTAGCAATGTAAATTTCATGCACAAACAACATTCTATACGATAATAACAATAATAATACTTACGATAATAATAATAATAATAATAATAATAATAATAATAATAATAATAATAATAATAATAATAATAATAATAATAATAATACAAATATGATGAATTATACGAAAAACACCAATTAATATATGTACCTTACACTGAGTAATAATGAAGTCCAGGTTAGAGCAAATATAAATTTAGATTTATTTTAAAAGATGTCAATGTCCGGCTAAAGTTAACAAAAAGAAAGGTAAAAACGAAAAGGTAAAAACAAGAAGGAAAAACGGTATAAACAAAAAGAGGGGGAAAAATGGTTAAAAAATATAACACGTAGGCCCCTACCTGAGATCTCAGTCGTTCTCCTAAGTAAACTACACATTAGTTACTTACTGTAGTTGAGGACGACTGAGATCTCAGGTGTTTTATTGTTTTAACATTTTATAGTGACCTCAACGATGTTTCATAATTCAGTTTAAAAGAATTGACTTTTTTTTTTTTTAGGTGAACGTTCGACCTCCATACGCTGCATTAGGCTGTCTTGTAGTTTCCGCATCCTCATTCTGTAACTTCTGATTGAAATCGCTGAAAGAAGGATTTGGTTTCCCATGAGCTCTCGACTATTCAGATCGATGGCGTTATTTTGGTCTATTTTATGCACCATTACGGCAGACTACTTTACGTAGATGATATATTATTGAATTGTACACAGAAAGGTATGAGATGAGTGTATGTCTATGTATTTGTGTAGATAATGGAATTTATTGCTTTTTTTTTCAGAATAAAGAAAATACATATGCATTTACATTGCGCACGGGCCTGCTTGGCCGTACGTGCATTATTTTTCCATGAATAAAAAATAAAACTAATAATATAAACAAATACCTACAAATACACCTGTATCAAAAAACAATAACAGGCTACATATAAGTAAAATCTATGTCTACACTAAATCACAATAATACATATCTACATTCATCCACATTGTGTAGTGTAAAGTGTGTTGTATGAGGGACGATGATGAAAAAATGGGTAATATTGTAAACTGTGCACTTGTATACCTTTCTGAACGCTAATGTTTACTACTCGTTTTAGCTCCGACCTCCATGCGTTATCACTTCCTTCCCGCTGCGACACATTGCGCGTAATGAGGTGTACTGAAACCTTTACCTCGCGACTCCATAACCTATACAATATTCTGTCTGATTTGGTTTAGATAAGTGACTTTAACCAACCCTCGTGACTTAACTGCAATAGTATTTATTATTATTATTATTATTGTTATTGTTATTATTATTATTATTATTATTATTATTATTATTATTATTAGTATTAGTATTAGTATTATTACTATAATTTGTTCTTTAAGTAGCATCATTATGTTGGTGCGTGGGCCAATGTCGAATACAATAGTATAAATGAGATCATTATTTGTATTTTCAATTTATTTATTCTTCTTTTTTAAGATTATTCAAATCATGCACTTTTTTATAATGTTTTATATTAATTCTAATGTCACAGCATTTATGTTATTTATTTTGTGCAGTCATATGTATTTTTCCAATTACGTTCAATTATGCATTCTTTATACACATGTGGTCTCGAGGTGGTGTGCTACCTTGTCACGCAGCGGGCCCGGGTTCGATCCCCGGTCGGGACAGTTTTTTCTGTGAAATTTTTATCGGGTTTTTCCTCACCTGTAAGACAAATGTCAGGAAAACTTTAAGGCCCAAACGGTCCCCGAAATCATATGGCCATCATCGTCATCATCCTTAGCATTATCATCATCATCATCCTTCACCGGTGTGGAAAGCAACGGGAAGCTACCACACCAACAATTCCCTAGTAAAGCTGCAAGCATAGCATAAAAATTCTATGATTGCAGTGAAAGACCTGCCCTCGGGCAGAATTACTATGGATGGATGGATATAGAGACTTCATTTAATCCCAAGATCCGACCTGAGTTGGACATGACTTGAGGATATTATATATTCTTTATATACTAGACATGTTGATTCAGATTAACCATTTATTTTTATCATTGGATCTTAGTTTTAAAAAACAGGTAGTAGAGAAATCAGTCATAATACTTCCATGATTGTACATGTATATTTGGATCCAGCTACGAATTCGACAAGTCGTCTTAATAGATAATTAATAAATATATGTGTGTTCAGGTATAATAATTATAAAAAGAAATGTATAATAAAATGTATTAATAAGAGCATCCAAGTAAATAAAGGTCCGGAACAAGAAACTAGCATAGTCGTCATACAAAAATACTGTACAAGAAAATTCTTTACATACGCTAGCAATGCCATACTTTTACTGGATTATTTGTTCGTCGGAGACTCGGAACAACTTGTTGGTAACAGTTCCATGTTGGTATTGGTACCGTGGCCTCAGGAAGCCTCTGCACCGACTTCGAATGTAGTTGTTCGCCTATGATGGAAAATGGACGATGACTGTTTTAGTTCATCGAAGGCCGCAGTCACTCCATCACCATTGTTGTTCGGAGAGTGCGAATGTTCTGTTTATTCAAGTATTTCATATGAACCTCCAGTCAAATTCAATATGGCGGAACAATCTTTATGCCAGTCTCAAGACAACCCTTGAGGATGCCAGACGCAGTCTCTGGCGAAACGTCGGGGAACTACAAGCCTCACGACCACGGCCTACAGCCCGAAAATCTTCATCAAGATCATCATAGCAACTCCGGCCGTGAAAGTCTACGTGAATACATAAATCTTTATGTCATTCACACCTCCATATAGTTTCATCTGAACATGGTCTGCGAACAGATATTCCTTCAAGATTATTTTCTTGGGAAAGTATACTATCCTCTGCTAATATTGAAGTCATTGCGATGCCGATATAATTAAACATTTCTAATGTACGACAAAATGTCGCGTGACGAAAGTGTTATTTGTGCCAAAGTGTCGCGTAATGAAATTTTTACAACTTTTTTGATTATAGGCCTATAACTAAATAAATTAAACGATTAAAGAAAGCTTGGAACTGAAAATATTGTCCAGTGTAGTTCGACATAGCCATCTTCCGTATAGAAAAAAATGCAAAAAAAAAGACTACTCTTCGAAGACAATGTAACCAATCATTCCAGAAGCATTAATGTATACGGGCTAGCGCACTCGCGTTAAATTCTAACATGTCGCGAAGATGGCGAGGCACGGGATTATACAAAATACTACTTTGAAAACTCCAATTTGTATACACCTATAGAATTATTGGTATATAACCAAAGAGAGATGAGCAGACAGGCGAATGAAGAAGACTACATCACAGAGCTACATGATCTTTATAGAAAACCAGTTGTAATAATTACAGTTAAATCTCGTAGCCTGCGATGGGCAGAGAATATGGCGCGAATGGGGGGGAAAAAAAGAAACACATGGAAGCTTCTTGTAGGAAAACCAGAGGGAAAACGCTCAGTTGGTAGACCAATAATGAGGTGGGAGAATAATACTAATCATTATTTGAGGAAAGTAGATTGTACAGGGAATGATTGGAAAGCTCAAGATAGTGATGAATGGAGATGTTATGTCCTCGCGACCATGAGCCTAGGGGTTCGATAGTGTCAACTAACTGTTAATATATATTAACATATCCCATAGTTATTGTATTGTTCTTATAGAATATTATACTGACATATTAATATTCGTTAATAAAGTAAGTAACGCATATTGCAGTATGTTTTTTGTATAGTTTAACACTACACCAGTCACTAATTTTGTGTCAAACAAGTACAACATTAAGATCTATCAGGATATTTCCTGTGTCAGATTTTATCAGTAACAAAACATTATTGAAAATATCTGAAAATAAATTCTAGCACGGATTCCTAAATAAGGATTTGCATATAAATGAACAGGAAAATAGGAAGGCCGAAGAACATACAGAATGACCAACCACATCTCGAGACTTAAGGAATATGCAACAATACTATCCCTTCGAATCATCATTATAACAATAGTAATAATTTGTGTAATCAACCATATTAAGGGATAAATCGTTATATTTCTTCGAAACAATATACGTTACATTATTGGTATGATGATGACCCAGGCGAAGCAATTTTACTACCGCATGCGTTGAGTAGAGTAAGAATAAATGGAATTTATTGACCTTTTTCGAAAGAAAGGAAATACAGTACATACATTTCCATTGACATTGCTCACGGGCCTTGTTTGGCCGTTCATGCATACCTATTCCATGAATAAAAAAACCCATACGAATATATAAACAAACACATACATTTTTAAAGTATTTATACGCCTACATTCATACATATAAAAGGCATAAAAACAATTTATATACATATATATAAGTATACGTCTACAGTACTTAAACACTCATAGGCCTACATAAAGAAACCTATGTGTATAGATATAAAAAATAAAAACTCTCACTTTGAATAATAAAAAAACTAGCTAAAGAACAGACTTGAAAACAGAACCCACCCACACCCACACACATGCATACCACCCCCTACCCCCGCAAATAAATGCACTTGCGTTAAGTAAAGACTCACGGTTGCGCGCGAACCTCGGTTTGTTATATCCTGTGTGCTCCCATGTGCCTACTATACACGAAGTGAAGATAAGATAAGGGAGAATAGCAAATCATCACGAGTAAACTTGCAAAATTATTGCGCACTCATTCAATCGTAACTGCTAGTTTTCAGCAGCCTAATGTATTACTTCATTACTTTATATAACTTCTATGAATACGTCTTCAGTGTAAAGGTAGTTTTCAGCGCTGAAGACAATGAAAATCTACTCATGAAATTCTTATACTTACTGTAGGCCTATTTAAATTAAATCGTGCATTTTAAAAGAACTTAGAAAGAACGGTTCTATAAAGAAATGCATACCAAATTTGCTTCCCAGGGGAGAAAAATGGAATTTCAAAACCTCTGATCTTAGCGAGATTATCTGTCAAAGTGTCAAGAGTGAATTTATTGGTATATATAGGCTATAGGCCTATATTTTATAATACATGCCTATATCTCTCTCGCTTTACTTTAAACTAGAGTAAATAGAAAGAGTGACAGAAATCAATAAAACATAAGTTATTTACAAGATAAATAATGTATATATTAATTATAATGTCCACCGTTATGATTTAAGAATGACGTCGTTGTCTCAGACGCAACGGGTCTGGTTTCGATCCCCGGTCGGGACAAGTTTCCTGGGTAAAGTCTTTTTAGGTGTTTCCTCGCCTATAAGATAAATATCCCGAACTCCGTCACAATCATCCATATTATATTCGCTTCGTTTAGTATGAATGAAACTTATGACAGAATGTTGTGTCCTGTCTTATATAATCGCGTTGTCTCATAGGAGACCCTGCCATTGAGCAGATCAATTGGAGAGGTCCTCCATGTCCTTTTGTGATAAAATAAATGTACCTATGTGATCCAGAGCTTAAAATCCTCTCCCTACAACACTCGGTTGACGTGAAGCACATTAATATCCGTACAAAGGAACAGAAAGAAATAAAGAATGTATAATAATTTCAATAATATGTGTTTATGAAACTTGCCCAGTGTAATACCTACAATAAAATGTAAGTACTTAGAATGGGGGAGTGAGAAATGATGGTCTTCCTAACTTAGTACAATTAATAACCTGGTGTTTAAGTTATAATATTATAGGTGTTTGTGTCTGACTTTATTTCCGCTGATCTCATTACTATCAGGAAGAAGTACTATGATACTCCATATGAATAATATGAATTTCCCCTTATTACTGATGCAAGATTGTACTTGCTACTTAGACTATAATATTGTGGTATTGCTAGTGTGTGAATAAACTTTATTATTTATTATATCTTATTTATAGGTGCTTTAACATCAATATCATATCGCATTATAGGATATTTAGATGTAACCATTAGTTTATATTTTTTTCTGTAATGTGTTTTAAAGGAAATTAACATGACATCCATCCATAGTAATTCTGCCCGAAGGCAGGTCCTTCACTGCAATCATAGATGTTCATGCTATGCTTGCAGCTTTACTAGGGAATTTTTGGTGTGGTAGCTTCCCGTTGCTTTCCACGCCGGTGAAGGATGATGATGATGATGATGATGATTATGATGGCCATATGATTTCGGGGACCGTTTGGGCCTTAAAGTTTTCCTGACATTTGTGTTACAGGTGAGGAAAAACCCCGATAAAAACCTCACCCAGAAAACTGCCCCGACCGGGGATCGAACCCGGGCCCGCTGCGTGACAAGGCAGCACGCTACCTCGAGACCACAGCGGTGGACATAAGGTATGGTAAATCCTGAAAATAAAATAAAAATGTAATTACATAGGCTTAAGGCACTTGCACTGGTTCGAGTCTCCATAGGGGAAGAATTTGTCTCAAGGAAATTCGGCCAATATGGAACAGGTGCGCCCACCCAGCATCATGAGACATTTCAGTAGCTACAATAAGTAGCGGCTCTAGGTTGAGAAAACCATCTATAACAGCTGGGGGACCCGATATGCTAACCACATGTCATCCCTACACTGGCTGGATGATCGTCTACCTCTGCGATTAACACATGTGGATGTGAGACCAGCAGCCGGATGATAGGCCAAGAGCCTTCAACCAAGGTCTGCCGCGCCATGGAGTTTTTTTATTACATATATACAGTGACAGAGTTATAAGATGAAGATAGTATAATATAAATTTGCTATAAAATACAGTGTATTTCAAAACAGATAAGCCTGCAACCTAGTAAGTTGAAATGCTACGCAGGATCATTGAGTATGAACCAAATTCGCCCGAGTTTGATTCTTTCTGTGCCATATCACATATCTAAGCTGTATGGTCCGTTTTTCTTTATGACTGACACTATCATGTATCTGGATACGCATGAACTTCAGTTATTGACATGACTGAATATGGATTCAAATGATTATCTGTTCCAGCGAGATGGAGCAGCGCCTCACTAACTTATTCCAGAAAGTTGGATAGGACAAATAGGACCTCTTTACCTTGCTCTTATAAAATGGACTCCCCGATCCACAGATTTATCCAATATGGGGTTACATAAAGGACAGTGTTTATGTCCTTCCTTTAGCACGTGACCTATATGAACTTCAAACGAGGATACAAAAAAACGCAGCTACAGGCCTCACATGTTGTTCAGAGTACGGCAAGAATTCGACTACCACATTGATGTTTGTCTTATTATACACAGCGCTCACATCGAGGTATTGTAAATGCAATGCCTCATAAAAAAATAAAGTTTAATGTGCATTGCATCATATGAGTCATTATTCGTAAGTTTAGTAACTGAATAATAAATTTATCAGCATATGACTTTCTTTAGAGACGCATCTTATAGTTTAATGAAGTTTGACATAATGAATCATGCACCATATTTATAGCTTATCGCTGATTATACATCACAGTAACTCACTTTATCATAATAAGTCAGTCATGCACCTCCGTCTGGTAGGTTAAGTACGATAAGATGTTAATTATATAGTGTTTTTACCTGGTAAAACTAAGTTATTAAACTTCTTCAAGTTATTCTAATATGGAGGCCTTTCGAAAACAATGTTTCTCTTCTGCGTTTTAACTGGAACTGATGGCTGATGGTGTTGTTAAAGAGCAGAAGATGAAACATTGTTCTCGAAAGGCCTCCATATTAGAATAACTTGAAGAAGTTTAATAACTTAGTTGAGGACGACTGACTTACCAGGTAAAACATTATATAATTAATATCTCATTACATAACCTCAACGGTGTTTTAACATGAATTTCAAAAGTGTTGATTAAGTACGGTAGTTTCCGTGTCGAATTATATTTCTAGTTAATTGCGTCAATTGATATTTCAATTGATTTTTTTTTTATTTAGGAATATTCCACAATACAGTGTTTCTCCTTCAACCCAAAGTGATTTGTCGCCAGAGGTTCCTGTCTAAAGCATCTTCTTCCCTCAAATCTCTAGCTACTCTTCACTCCATCTATCCATCGTTCTCTAGGCCTGCCTCTTCCACTTCTTCCATTATTTTTCCAATTAAGGATCTTCTTCCCTCTATGGTATCTTTACCTTGTCGTGGTGGAGTGGCTTGAGTGCTTAAATGATCCTGATAGCTATGCCGGCGGTAGCATTGCCGCCGATAGGGTTACCCATGCCGGACTGGTCGAAGGTGATAAGCCAGACGAAAAAAGTACCTTGGACGAAACAGTGACGATCTTTCACCGTAAAAATACAACTGTCAAGAAATGCGGACATGGGTTCATCTGGGGTAAAATTTTCCGGAGGTCAAATAGTCCCTCAGTCGGTTCTCCGGGCGGGGACTACTTCAGGGAACCCATGCCAAAGGCTCAAACATAGGGACATGTTCCTAGGAACATGGAATGTTAGGACTTTATACAATAGTGGGGCACTAGAGATATTAACGAGGGAATTAGATAAATCGCCCTTGGATATAGTCGCTTTACAGGAAGTTAGGTGGCCAGGAGTAGGTAGTCAGGAATCAGGAAGCTTTGTATTATTCTATGGGGGTGCAGAAAGACCTGCATTTGGAACGGATTTTTTAGTCAGAAGGAGGATCCTATCCGCTATCCGAGATATTTAGTTTGTTAGTGATAGGATATCATATATAATTCTAAAGGGTAAACGACATGATTTTATAATTGTAAATGTACATGCCCCCACAGAAGATAAAGATGACAAGATCAAGGATGAGTTCTATGAAGAATTAGAATGCTTATTTGATGGCCTTTCACGATATCATATGAAAATTGTCTTAGGAGATTTTAATGCAAAAGTGGGGCGGGAAGATATATTCAAACCAACAATAGGCAAATTCAGTCTTCATGAAGATAGTAACGACAACGGGGTTAGATTAGTCACATTTGCCACATCAAAGAATCTCATTGTTAAGAGCACAACATTTCAGCATAAGGATATTCATAAATACACCTGGACGTCCCCAGATGGAGAAACTCGGAACCAGATAGATCATGTATTAGTGGATAAACGCTGGCACAGTAGCATCATTGATGTTAGATTAGTTAGAGGGACAGACTGCAATTCGGATCATCATCTGGTCAGAGTGAAAATCAGACAACGGCTATCGCTTATGAGAGGAACAAACGCTAAAGATGATTCTGTAAAATATGAATTAAAAAACTTGAAAAATGATTAAATGCGGCAAGGATACCAAATCAAAATTGCTAATAGATTTGAAGTACTGGAATCTTCAGATGACAATGTGGCAAACGATGAAGAAACTGATATAAATAAAGAATGGGAGGCTATAAGAGATACTATTAAATTGTCAGCATCAGAAAGCATTGGTTGTTCCAAAAAGAGGCAAAACAAGAAATGGTTTGATGAGGAATGTGCCGACATTGTAAAGAAAAAGAAAGCTAGCAAAAATGAAATGGTTATACGAGCCAAATGAGGTAAATTTAGAGCAATTGGGTAGTATTAGACGGGAAACCACCAAGTTACTAAAGAGTAAAAAGAGGGAATATTTGAGAGAGAAGATTAATGATCCTGAAATGAATGCAAAAAATAGGAACATTAGAGAATTATATCAGGGAATTAGTATAGAAAAGAAAGGGTTTCAGGCTAGAAAAAACATAATTCGGAATGAAAATGGGAATATGATTGCAGATTCTAGGAGTGTATTAAATAGATGGAAAAGTTACTTTAATCAGCTATTAAATGTACATACAGAACAGGACATTGAGGAGGATAAGTTACAGACAGCAGAAATGCTAGTCGCAGAGCCAAGTTCATTAGAGGTTGAAATGGCAATTGAAAAATTGAAGATGTATAAGGCATCAGGTTCAGATGAGATCCCAGCAGAACTGATAAAATCAGGGGGAGAAAAATTGATGGACAAGATACGCTGGTTGCTTAGTAAGATTTGGGAAAAAGAAGCTCTTCCAGATGAATGGAAGGAATCAATTATCGTACCAATTTATAAGAAAGGAGATAAAACTGATTGCAACAACTACAGGGGCATCTCATTACTTTCAACTTCGTACAAAATTCTAACAAATATACAGGGCAAGTCAAAATGTTGTGCAGGTTTTCAGAAATTTATTATGTGAAATGTAATGAACATATAATATTGTGAGACATATTGTATGAAAGGTAAACTCTCAAAGTTTTTTTTTAAATATTCACAGATGTTCTATGTGAGCGCCTTTTGTTACACGACAGATGTCAAGCCGATATTCAATCTCCTGCCAAACTTTCTGTAGCAGTCCGCGGTCGATATCAGCAATGGCTGCTGTGATGCGGGCACGCAGTTCATGCAGTGTTGTTGGAAGTGGTGGTACGTAAACATGATCCTTTACAAGACCCCACATGAAGAAATCACATGGGGTTAGATCTGGTGAACGAGGTGGCCAATGAATGAGTTGTTGATCACCCTGAGATGCACGGCCTATCCAGCGTTGTGGTAAAGCCGTATTCAAATGGTCTCGAACACTGCCATGGTAATGTGGAGGGGCACCATCCAACTGAAGAATGAAATCTGGACTATCCGCTTCAAGCTGCGGAAGGAGCCATTGTTGTAGCATATCAAGGAAAACATGTCCGTTCACAGTACGTTCATGAAAGAAAAAGGGCCCATAAACCTTTGCATGGGAAATGGCACAAAAGACATTCACTTTCGGAGAATCGCGTTGATGTTCCAGAGTTGCATGGGGGTTACCAGTTCCCCAAATCCTTACATTGTGTCTATTCACTTTTCCTGAAAGGTGGAAAGTCGCTTCATCACTGTAAACTACCCTCTCATGGAACTCATTCTCTTCCATTAATGCGAGAAAATCAACACAGAAGGACGCTCGCAAAGCATAATCGGCGGGTTTTAAGGCTTGAACCAGTTGCAAGTGGTAGGGTTTCATCTGTAAACGTTTCCGGAGAATCCGCCATACAGTTTTTTGTGGTAGTTGAAGTTCTGTCGCTCCCCGGTAGGTGGATTTTTTCTGTGGACTCCGCACGAAGCATGTGCGAACGCGTTCGACTGTCTCTTCACTCGTCGACGGACGGCCAGTCGATTTTCGTTTACAGATACAGCCTGAATCCCTAAATTGTGTGTACCACTTACGAATGGATCTCCCATCCGGCGGGTCTTTATCGTATCTGGTACGGAAATGTCGTTGAACACTAGTCACAGAGTTGTTTACATGGTAATCAAGCACACAGAAAGACTTCTGATCCCCAGTCAACGCCATTTTCCTTTACTGCTCTGCTGTTGACATCTTGCGGGTGAACGCGGAACTTTAGAAGTGGACAACTAAACTTTGAGAGTTTACCTTTCATACAATATGTCTCACGATATTATATGTTCATTACATTTCACATAATAAATTTCTGAAAACCTGCACAACATTTTGACTTGCCCTGTATTGGTAAGCAGACTTACTCCCTATATTGATGACATTCTAGGAGATCATCAATGTGCATTTAGAAGAAACAGGTCTACAACAGATCAGATTTTTAGTATAAGACAGATTTTAGAAAAGAAATGGGAATATAATGGTAGTGTACATCAACTATATGTAGACTTCAAAAAAGCATATGATTCAATTAAGAGGAAGAAGTTATATAGTATCCTGCTGGAGTTCGGAATTCCTAAAAAGTTAGTTAGACTTATACGAATGTGTCTAAATGGCTCAAAGAGTAGGGTGCGTGTAGGCAAACAGTTTTCAGACACTTTTGAAATCCAGAATGGGTTGAAGCAAGGAGATGCACTATCTCCCCTACTATTTAATTTTGTACTAGAGCATGTCATTAAATCTTTAGAGAATGAGGAAGGCTTACAACTGAATGGTGTTAATAAGCTGTTAGTTTATGCTGATGATGTAGTACTACTGGCCGATAGCGAGGAGATACTAAAGGCCAACAAGCACACACTATTGAGTAACACTAAGAAATTAGGACTGGAAGTAAATATCAGTAAAACTAAATATATGGTCACACGTAGAAATTCAGTATATAATGGAAATGGACAGCTAATGACAAATGAGGGAAATTTTGAGGAAGTGGCTGAATTCAAATACCTAGGAACAATAATCACAAATAGGAATGAGATGCACAAAGAAATTAAACATAGGCTCAATTGTGGAAATGCATGCTATTATGCATTGCAGAGACTTTTGATGTCTCAACTCCTTTCAAAAAACGTTAACCTGAAAATATATAAAACTATTATTCTACCAGTTATATTATATGGGTGCGAAACATGGACTCTTACTTTAAGGGAGGAAAGGAGATTACGAGTATTTGAGAATAAAGTTCTTAGGAAAATGTTTGGACCAAAGAGAGATGAACAGACAGGTGAATGGAGAAGACTACATAACAATGAACTACATAGTCTTTATAGGAAGCCAGATATAATAAGAACAGTTAAGTCTCGTAGACTGCGATGGGCAGGACATGTTGCACGTATGGGGAATGAAAGACGTGCATGGAAACTTCTTGTAGGAAAGCCAGAAGGAAAACGCCCAGTTGGTAGACCAAGAATGAGGTGGGAGAACAACATTAACTATGATTTGAGGGAAGCAGATTATACAGGGAATGATTGGAAAGCATTAGCTCAGGATAGGGATATATGGAGAGCTTATGTCCGCGCGGCCATGAACCTACGGGTTCGATAGTGCCAGTGAGTAAGTAAGTAAGGATCTTCTTTGGTATTCTCTCTTCCCCATTCTTATGAGTTGTCCATACCATTTCAAACGTTTTTCTTCTATTTTTCTTAATATGTTTTTTCAAGTTGCATAACAATTGAAAATCACTTTTTAAATAATATAATCCCCTAGTAAGGAAGATGTTTTCTTCAATAGATACAGTAGTTTAAGGAAGGCAATGAAATCTCTAAGCCGTGTGAACTTCACATTGGCAGAACCCACGTGTTGGTCTGTGAGAAGTTGCTCCTGATTGAATAAACACATCTGTTTGCACTGTTGCAAGCAGGAAACTTCCTATAATCTTGTAATAGATTATAACAGTAGCTAAGCTAATATGTAAAACTATGTTTCTATGTAGTAATAAACCTAAGCCTTCAATTTATAACCGCATAAAATCGTAAATACGAAGAGATTGTAAGAGTAGCCTACATATCAATGTGGTTTGCACAAAATAGCTGTGTCAGGATTGTTGTCTTAATAAACAATAACTAGTCCCTAATGAGTAAGTTGGCGTTTATTCAATTTATTTTAATATCACTATCAGAGTAGTAACATCCTCTTCCCTTTCTCTTCCATCGAAGTTTAACCTTTCGCCTTATAGGTACTTTTACATGCCCCACGTCACCCGGGCCTAACAGTGGCACGACCTGACGGGAGAGGAATTTGTATAACTCTGGATCACTGTTTTAATCAGGATATGCAGGAACTCGCACAATAAGTAATTAGCTCATTCCATGGCCTCCCCCGAGGCAACACGAACATTTAAGACGAAAAATACCATTCACTCATACATTCATACTAAACACGGCGAATACGATAATGATGGCCAAATGATCGGGAACAATTTAGGCCTTAAATTTCGCTGACATTCATCTTACAGGTGAGTTAAAACTCTAAAAGAACACATCGCACACGGATACAACCTGATTCCAATGTATACAAAGCAGCGACACTACCCCAAGACTACATCGGTGGCCAAGAACATCCTCAAGAAACTAAAAGTATGATAATGCATTCAAGCCTCCATAGTATAGTAGTATACTTTACAGAAATAATCAGGAAATATAAAAAAAACAAAATTGAGCACAACTGAAATAGATTTTTAAGAAAATCGTCCAAAAAATTGACTGTAGAAAAGTAAAAAGAATACAGAAATAAGAGATTGTTTATAAGACTCTTAAAGGGATTTATAATGTCCTATACAGCCAATATTAAAATATTGCTTATAAACTACATGTTTTATAATGGTCATGATCTCCGAGCCTGGCTGCTGAAGGAATGGGTGACCATCTCGGCTGCTGGATGTGTGACCATCCAATGTAGTTGGATGGGTCACCGCTATCATCCAGTGTAGCTGGATGGGTCACAGCTATCATCCAGCCCAATTTACAAACTAAATATAACAAATATCTATCACACAACTTAAAAACACAATTGTAACATAAAAATGTCACACCCTAAATTAACACCAACCTGCGCGGGGACAACTTCGTTCCTTGGGGCTCAAACACAGACTTTACACCATCATCAATCCATAATTGATACTACAGCTGCTCACTACTCCGAATAGCACCAATTTAACACCAAATTGACACATGCTGTCATGGTTATTCACACTTTAAAAATCTTTCGGCCCATTTTTTTCAAAATTAGCGGGGCTAAAAGGCGAAAGCCTTGGAACCCGCGGGTGTGTAATTAAATTAATTAGTCACCCAAACGGACGTTGTAGCCGCTTTCAACATCCGTTGTAGCCGCATTCTGCATTCCCATCGAGACAGACGCATGGCCATTATCAACTGAATGGATTTGTTTCACGATTTCAGCAGATATAAAGAAAAATCTGTATTTAATGAGAAGATTTCTCATCAGAACTCTTAAGGAGATTCACAATATCCTATACCGCCAGTATTAAAAACATTCCTCATAAACTGTGTGTTTTCCTATAGTCATGATCTACTGAACTGTTTGGATCTAGTTTTCAGAGAATATTTTAAAAATCTTTGTACACAATTAAATACAATTTCTTCTCTTATGAATGAAATTATTTGATTTTCATCATGGAAAGTTATTTTATAAAAATTACAAACATATATGTCGCTTTAAATAAATAAATATATATATAAATATATATATATATATATATATATATATATATATATGTTACATTGTAGATTTTCGCGGATATAGGCCCTAAGTATAATTAAGAAAGTTTTCTTGAGTTTTCCGCGTCATTGATTCAAGGTCGGCCTCTGGCCGCTGATTCCGACATTTTGTCATGATCCCAAAGGAATGCATTATTTGCCGAAACGTCGGAATCAGCGGCCAAATGCCGACCTTGAATCCGTGACGCGGAAAACTCAAGAAAACTTTCTTAATCATATATATATATGCATAATGAAACCAAGAATTTAAAATGAACATACATTCAAATGACTAAACAAAGTTTTCATAAAAGTATCATGTTTATACTATGAATGGATTCTAAGAAAACGTGCACTCTATATAACCAGTGTTTTAACATTAATTATATGCGGCATTTAACATTCGTAAATTAATTAAATTAGGTTTAGGTGAATTTAGGTTAAGCACAGGATATTGCTGCCTGTACCGAATAGTGTGAATAGCAGAAGGAAATGGGCAGGGCGATGCTGGTAAACCCACAGGCTAATGACTGAAATTTGCTTAATTAATTACTATTAGTTTTACTTTTCGGATAGGATATACATTCAGCTTCCTGTTTGAATAATTTCTTGTCTCCATCTTCCCATCATAACTTAAAACACACGATCGAGAAATAATTATAGCTGTACCTCAACATCGAACTATTCCTCACCCTTCCATATTTCCAATAGTCTTCTATGGAATTCCCTGCCCTCTTATATCAAGGACTGGCCTACTCAAAGAGTTCAAAATTAAGCTTACTGTACACTTTCTTAGATATTATAATATTATGGATATTTTTATTATTTGTTTTTATATTTTGTACTTTCATTATCAAGTCAATAATTTAATAAATTTCTATCGTTATGATAATTGCAGTAATCTTATTAACATTTAGGCCTATTAGTGTACAAAGGCAGGAATAGGATCGGCCTGTGACATCAAATAAACACCATAATTATGCCTACTTTAGTCTCTTTCTGCAATATATCTACGTAATTCAGTCGTGTGCGTGATGGCATTTGGTTCCACTATCATTCCGTGAATGAAGAGAGAAGTATTACAAATTCAAGCCAGAGAGATAATGTACAATGTGATTAAGTTCTGTGCAATAAGAGTGTTAGCGCATCGTACTACACTTTTCATGTCTTGCATTGCTGTACGCTGTAAGTCTGGTCTTAGTTTACCCGCCCGTTATACTAGCGACACCTTAATATTCTATTATGGCCTTTGTAGATAACACTTAAATATACACTCACGCTCATCGATATTGTGACGGTATAAGTTACGACTCAATCCAATTTGCAGCACTGCGTCATAGAAAGCAGTCCTAGTGTCCCTTGTTGCATACCATATCTAAGTTATCAATATAATTAATGGCACACACTGTCATTTCGTGCAAATATCTAGTCACGGAATATTTTCCGTAACTTATAAAAAATTACGATTTATCTTTCAATTTCATGACTTGAATCATTTTGCAACTTGCTAGACATTTGTTCAAGGGTTTTAAAATATGTAAGTTATATAACAAATGTCGGCCGCGGTGGTCTAGCGGTTATGTTCCAAGCCTCTAATCTCGAAGGTCGCCGATGTAAACCAGGCCGGTGTCGATGCAGTTTTAGGATGGAAAAATCCATGGGACAAGTCCTCCTGAAGGGACTTCAAACCGTGAGTCCCGAGTCTGAATATTTTCAGACTCGTAAAAGAACCGCAAGCTTCAATAAAAAAGGTCTTTGTGCAAAATTTATCAAACCTCCATCCATCCAAGTCTACTAGATGTATCATTGAAGCGATGTGCTAACCATATGTCACTCGTTGACATCTGTAGGTAAATAAGCGTAACTAAATTAGCTTGGTTAAGAAACTCCACCTAGGGACCACCCATGACAGGAAGATAAAATTAACTCTTTTTTATTAACATTAATTTATGATTAATTGATCCAATTGTTTTTATTAAAAGACTAAATTACCTTATGGATAACAGTGTTATTTTGATTATGAGTTCATATCGACATTAAAGATTCTCCCCACGTGGGTTATATGGGGTATATATATCATCATCATCCATGCAAGTATTAGGTCATGTGGCATGTTACTGGGATATATATATACTCCTGGCGCGACAGACCTAGAAGGCCCTTAGCCTACCAGCCGGCTGCTGGCCTCACACCCACATGTGTCAATCACAGAGGTAGATGATCTTCCAGCCAGTGTAGGGGTGACATGTGGTCAGCATGTCGAGTTCCCCAGCCGTTATAGCTGGTTTTCTCAACCTGGAGCCGCTACTTATTTTAGCTACCCAAATGCCTCACGATGCTAGGTGGGCACCGGTCCCATACTGGCCGAAATACCATGAGAAAATGTCTTCCCCCCATGGAGACTCAAACCAGTGCAAGTCCCGTAGCTCTGTGCCAAGGCTTCCTGCCTTAACCACTCAGCTACGGCGCGGGACGGGTTATATATATATATAAAATAAATAAAAGTAGTATAGGCTACATTATCCTTTAAAAAGACAATGTATCCTATAAGATATATTGGTTTAATGTACCACAAGTATTTTAATAAAACAGAAAAACACACGAGTATAAATTACTTAATTTGTTTCAAATAACACAGTAATCTCCGACGCTGGATGGGCGCTGTCAAAAGCTTTACAAAATAGAAATAACAAAACAGTAATGGTGTAAATAACTATATAATTTAAATAACTGTCACGATAAATAGTGTTTCGCCAATTTAAGGGTTAAGTATGATTGCTATATAACTTATGACTAGGACTCGGAAGTTGAGAACCTATAAAATGCCTATGAACGACCCTTAAAAAGACCTAAAAATATCCTATAAAACCTAAAAACAGGTAAAAAATGGCGTAAAAAATGCAAATCAATTTAAACAATAATCTTAGTTTCAATTGCATATTTAATGAATATAATAAAATAATGTTTAAAAAGCACAACATTCTATGAAGTGCAACATACATTTTGAAAAAAAATTGAAAATACTTCTTCTTTCATACTACAGGGTGGACCGCTCGAATGGACCTAATTTCAATTGCTTGTTACTGGCAAACGGTTGAAGATAGAAACTTAAAACAACGTTCATATTACAGAAAAACTCACCAAGTTTTGATATCCAGATCACCACATCTCTATATGAGCCCCAGCAGTCACTGTGACGATATCAAAGCGATGAACAATTTCATGCCAAGTACGTTGGAGTATGTCTTCTGGAATGTTCTCAATAGCCTCTATGATGCGCTCACGAAGATCACGAAGGTCTTTGACTGGGGTGGTGTAAACTTTATCTTTGACATAGCCCCAGAGAAAGAAATCCAGTGGTGTTAAATCGGGAGATCTCGGGGGCCACGCGATTGGTCCTCCCCTACCAATCCAACGGCCAGGGAAAATGTTGTCCAAAGTCGTACGAACTTCATTGGACCAGTGGGGAGGAGCACCATCTTGCTGGAAAACGATGTTAGGCTGCAGTTGTTCAATTTGTGGAAAGAAGAACTGATCCAGCATGTCAAGATATGTGGTACCACGAACAGTTTTCTCGGCGAAGAAAAACGGTCCAATGACCTTATTATGTGACAAACTGCACCAAACATTCATCTTCGGACTATCACGAACATGCTCTTGAATAGCGTGAGGATTCTCCGATTCCCAGATCCGCACATTATGCCGGTTTACCTTGCCTGACAAATGGAAAGTGGCTTCGTCCGAGAAGAAAATCTTGGTCATGAAGTCAGGATCAGCGCCGAGACGGTCCAGCATCGTATTGGCGAATTCCACTCGTTTCGGCATGTCATTCGGCTCCAGACGTTGCACTAACTGCACTTTATATGCGTGCAGTTTGAGGCGTTTGTGGACAATCCGTTGTAATGTCGATTTTGGTATTTGAAGTTCCCGCGAAGCTCTTCTTAATGGGGGCATTCAGTAGCCAAAGCGCTGCAAAAGCGCTTTAGCGCTTTATCTGCAGCATACCATTCAGCGGGCAATAAAGCGCTCTAGCGGACTTGCAGCTACTGCAGCGAAGTAAAAGTAGGCTGCAGATAGAAGAAACCGCTGCATACATTGTGATTGGCTGGTTCATTCAGTTTAAACATGGCGTCTTTCTCCATAAACAATTTATGTTTGATGTACAAATTTTGTGTTATTTATGTCTGGACATTAATATACGAGTTATTCGAGGTGGCTAATCTTTTAGACGAACATAAGTGATATATTAAGTAAAACTAAAGACAGTGATAATCTTAAGATTGTTATCAAGATCAAGAATTTACGATTATAACCTCTTTTCATGCAAATCATTGTGTTATTGACGAGTGAATGTTTTTATTATGAAAATTGTATCCGCAGATGATTCATTCGCTAATACCTGTGCCAAGTTAATTATAATTTTTGTTTTCAAGATATATGAAATACATTAGAATAGTATGATTGTGTTCATGGGGTCATTTCTGGAAGTGCTACAGTGGTTGTCGAACCAATTTTCTCTACAGATAAAACGAACATTTGTACTATTCTTTAAATGTGCAACACAATAAGAAAATTGTGTAATGGACAAAGAGATGAACTGTGTATCTTATGTTTGTAATCTTTTCTGAATAAAGAGTTTTGTGAAGTATCGGCCATAACTTGAATTCAAATATTACAATATTCTAGATTTCTTATCTAAATTTGAACAGTGAAGATACAAATACTCAGTGTGATGTGCATAAATAAAATTAAATTACAGCTAGAGTTGGTTAATGTATTAACAAAAAATTTTGCACTCTGCATAGGATTTTAATCACAGCTGATCCATTATTATTTAATCTCCAACTTTATATACTATGTCCTATCATTGAGATACTGAGAGCCATTTCTTGAACCAGGTATGAATAACTTTCACTTTAATTCCCAATTTATCGCAAAATGAAATGTGGTCTTATGTCTTTTAATTCAAATGCATGTAGTCTCTCTTATGGGATATTGCTATTCACTGTATACTACCATTATCTTGGTGGTAAATGTTTTTCATATTATTATAAATGATTCAGTGATATACTATTTAGTGTAGCACTTAACTTTACTAAGAAAGTGGCATTGCTAATGTTAGAATTATATTAAATAATGTCTTTAAGTATGGTGAGTGAGAGGTTATCTATAATTAACTGCTGTTATGACAGAATTTCACATATATGGTTGGAAATTGCATATAATGTTTTGGTTTTATTTTAGCCATAAATATTATGGTAGTTACTCTTATAAGTAATTAATATTATCAGATGATGCAAAAAAAGTTAATTAATTATTAAGAAAACTATTTAAATTATTATAAATTAATATTCTTCTTGTTTTCATTCCTATTCCTTGACAAATTTAAAATAAAGATGAAGTATGTTTGAGGTTGAAAAAATACAATGATGCCTTCCTTTATACAATTGTTTGGTTGCTGTACTTAGGTCATGTCTTGCACCACATACATTAATTTTGCACATATGCCTGTACTTCCTGCATTTTCTAGTGTAACCCCTATTCCTCATAGATTTAAATATAGACCTAAAAGTGTCAAATATTATGTAAGAAATCACATGAATAAAAGGCTGAACAATTGAATAAAATTTACCCTACAGCCCACCTGGCAATACTTTTAGTGTGGTTATTAAATATATGTGTTATGTGATGATGAAGGAGCAAGATATGCATCACATAGGGAATTCGCAGGAGTGATGTTTAAATATAATAAAATAATATCAAGTTGTGTCCAAATCAGGGTCAGATCAAGTGATTAGATTAAGCCACTATATTTATAGAGGTCTGTAATTAAGTAGGGTGCAGGCTGACTACATCTGATGAACGAAATGGATGTTATGAAAATGGGGAAAGGTGGAATAAAATTGTGGTAGGGGAAAATGGGAGAAACCCTGAAAGAACATGCCATAGATCCGTTTCCTCCACTACAAAATCTACTTATAATGACCGAGACTAACCAAGTTAAAAAAAGCTACTCTTACTAAAACACAAATTAATATGATTAAACTAATAATAAACATTATAAATAAAGTTCTCGAGAAGCCAGCGGTGAGAGGCGAACGTCTAATCGCTTGCGTCACGGAGCCGCCTGATATATTAATAATTAAAAAAATACAAATTTTCTCGTTATAATAATATTTTATTTTAAACGATCTATTCGTCGATTTCATAAATTACATACATTAAAATAAATCGTAAATTCTGTATAACCCTATTAGTATTATGATTAATTTCAATAGCATCGCGTAGTAATATGAGTAATGAGCCAATGAACACATTTAAATTTGGCGGTATAGCTGCATGCAGCGGTCCATTCAACAGACTCCTTAAATTTTCGCTGCAAATGGCAGCCATTTTCGCTAAAGCGCTTTACTGCCCGCTGAATGCGCCCAATGACTTCCGGGGGCTTCGCTCAAATGCGGCTTGAACATTTGCTACCATTTCATCGGATGCTCTGCGACCACCACCATGCTTCTTCAACACAGATCCTGTAGCTAATAATGTATCACGCCACTTCTTTATGCTTCTAGCAGTTGGAGCATCACGGTTAAACACACGCCGGAACTCCCTTTGAACTCTAATGATTGATTTAAACTCCGCATACCACAAAACAGCTTGCGCTTTCATCTGCGGAGTCGCCATTTTCACAAACAATTAAATCTGAGAACGAGAAACGTATCTTTGTGCCATCTACCGACAGGATTCGAAACTTGGTGAGTTTTTCTGTACTATGAACGTTGTTTTAAGTTTCTATCCTCAACCGTTTGCCAGTAACAAGCAATTGAAATTAGGTCCATTCGAGCGGTCCACCCTGTATATATATTTTTATTAATTCAATATAGTTAAAAAAGGGAATTCTGTGCTCATTAGAAAGAAAGTTCTTGGAGAATTTAGAATGAACGATTTTTTCCACATAGAATGAATTCAGTTAACCCGCAATGGATATCCTGTAGAAATTTAAATTCTTAGAAAATTTGAAGTCGAAATACAATACTTCAGGCGGTCAATAGACTGGTTAAAAATAATGGTATATTGTGTTTCTCGCGGAACAAAAGTGTTTGCAATGTGAAGTCTTTGAACATTTAAATTAAATAGACTAGTATTTTTAAAAGAAGTTGGAAATGAGATTAGACTCTGCGGTTTCTTGAATTACACAAATCGTATAAATGCAGTCAAAAGAAGGTAAATTTACAAAAAAGCCATAAGCACTTAAAAAACAGTAAAAAGGACCAATAAGCCAAGAAACATTGAAAAAGGACAAAAAGGGCGGTAAAACCCACCATTTTCTGGTCTACCATGACTCAAAATGTATATGTATTATGTTGGGCCTCGTTTTTAGACATAAATTTTTTTAAAAAATCCTCAACTTCCGAGCCCTACTTAGAACAGTTCCAATGTTAATATGTGTCTAGGTCTAAACAGTATAAGGTAAAGTAATCCCACTACAGGCCATATGACGCCCATGAGGTAATAAGATATTAAGGCATGTTTCTAGATAATCAGCACGAGATATCAAGCGGAATGTCAGCCCTGCATGGCGACAACATTTAGCCACAATCTTGTACTCATTTCCGTTAGACACTGTTGTCTCCAGGGTTATGTCGCCCTCTAAAGTTTAGGCCGGTTAAAAATATCCTGACTCGTACGGGAATCGAATTCACGACTTTCCAATTTGTAGCGTATTGCCTATAAATATCTCAAATATAATGTTATACTTTTGTATAAGCAACAAAAGGAATTAGTTTAAGATACAGTTAGCAAGTAAACCCGTAAGACTGAGTTAAGTTTAGTTAAGTTAGATTAGACTGATTGGTGTTTGAGTTATGTTAACCATTGAATTAAAGATAGCCTACTATTCTCACCTCTCGTTCCGAATTTCAAACCCGGATGCATTCGATCTATTTAGATATTAAAACTCTGAGTTCGCTTTCTTTCGAAAGGGAAAAAAATCCGTGGTTACCGTGTCATAGATTTACGGAACGAAAAAGGACATCAAGCCTAAAATAAGAGGACTCTGAGCAAATCTACGACTCTTTCATTTCCACCTTTGAATTACGACGCTAATGACCTGAGTAGTTAAATGAAGTCGTTAAATAAAATATTTACTAACACACTCACTGGTACTATCGAACCTGAAGGTTCGTGGTCGCGCGGACTTAAGCTCTCTATACATTCTTAGTTAAAATCCGTCGTCCTCAACTTGTAAAATATGTAATATTTATGCCTGTAGGCCTTTCAGGACATCCGTCTCATCTTCAACAATTCATTCTTCGCTACAGCATCAAACATCAAACTGGATGCTGTAGCGAAGAATGAACTGCTGAAGATGGGACGGATGTCCTGAAAGGCCTACAGGCATAAAATTACATATTTTACAAGTTGAGGACGACGGATTTTACCTAAGAAGGTATATTTTAACTTATTTTATTTTATGACTCCCCACCTCAATGGTTTTAACAATGACTTTTATTAGTATTGACTCTCTATACAACCCTAACTTTGATCTAATGTTTTCAAATTATCCCCTGTATAATTTACGTCCCTCAAATTAATGTTAATATTATTCTCCCATTTCATTCTTGGCCTCCCTAATGGGTACTTTCCCTCTATTTTTCCTACAAGAAGTTTCCACGACCCTCTACCATTCCTCACTCTTGCATATCTACTGTCAATCACTATCTACGAGACTTAACTGTTCTTTTTACATGTGTTTCCATAAAGATAATGTAGCTCATTGTTACGTTTTGTCCATTCACCTTATGTTCGTCTCTCTACGGTTCAAAATTTGTTCTACAATACGTATTCTCAAATACTCGTGATCCTTTCCCCCCTTAAAGTAAGAATTCATGTTTCGCATCCATAGTCTATAATATAACAGGAAGAATTTTTTTTTTTTTTTTTTAGTTTTATGTTTTTAATAGCATAATTTCCCAGTATAAACTACTACCAATATGTCTACTAATTTTGGATTTGATTAACCTCTATAACCGAATACAGTTTAACAAAACTTATCCTAACCGCATCTTATCATAAATTGCCTAACAACATTGTAGCATAAAATAATATTTTCAAAATACGTTTCTAAGTACATTAAATAACATTATTATTTTAATGTTAATAATATGTATTTTAATGAACAATAGGCATGGTAAAACACGCAATACCATTAAATTGAAAATAAATGATCGCGAACTTCCTTTCAATTAAATTACTTATATCTTCTATTGACAAGTAGGCCTATACGATTTGTAACAAGTGTTGCTATACATTCAAGGAACATATTAAAACTGTGGTAACTTTCTTTACAAATACTAGTTTCACATAAACAATTCCGGACTTTATTGTGCTCTCCCCTTTCTCTAGAAGTGACAAAATCACTGTTGATGCAAAACTGTTATAACTAATGCTAGGATTTGTATGTAATTACATATTCTTTTCCTTTGCTTATACATGGGTAAAATTGATAAATGTCCATGAATTAGAAACTTACTTATATGAAAATTTATAATTACATGCGTTTACATATTTGATCATAATTACATATGTCTACATATTTTAAAGATTTTTTATGTAAATTTTTTTATTATGCCCCTTAATTTAAAAAATATTTTCTTGAGCGGAAAGTAATTTAAAACAATATTTCTGACAATATTTGTTTACATTTAAAAAACTCAAGATACATGATTGTACACTGATACTGTTTTTTTTTTTTTTTTTTTTTTTTTTTTTTTTTTTTTTTTTTTTTTTTTTTTTCCAACCTATACAAAAGCTGGTTAGAAACGGTGTTCTTGACAAGTCGTGTCTGTAAGATTCGAGAGGCGTAGGGCACATAAAAGTACTTACAAATTGAGAGGTTAAACTATGATAAAGAATAATTAAATATCTTCCCTAAATGAGGTTATGGCATATAATAAATAAAACAAAAAAAATGTTTATTATAATATTTGTAGACAAACGTACCAATGGAAAATCTATTAGCATTAGCAATAGGGGCTATATTAATTAATCAGAATGAACCGAACAAGGAATACAAACTTGCTACATGTTTAGTATTCACACGTCCACATGTATCGTGTAGAGGCGGTCTATCATCCAGCCATGAAAGAGATAACATGTTGTTAGCATGTCTGATCCCTAGTTATATCATTCACCTGTTGCAACAGTGACATAACTCAAAATGGTATTTTTTAGTTAAAAACATCAGGATTTTAGAAAAGGTATTTTGAGGCCTTCTGGTTTAACTAAGAATACCATTTATAAGGTGTCACTGTTGTAGCCGGTGAACGATAAACCTTTCCAATTGATGTAAAATTGTGTACCATATAATAATAATTTATCTTTCTCTTTTACCTAAATTCTGGTTACACTATATTTCTGTAATAATTAATCAGGCAATTAAATGAATTACTTTAATATTAAATAAGTTATATACCTGCTGCATTCATAAACTGTACAGTTTACTTAATTTTGTGGACTCGTTTCTAATAGGCCTGCATTTTTTAGATACAATAAATAAAATGATGAAGAAACTTCAAATTGTTTTATTCTAATCATTTCAGTTTCTTATAATGGAAACCATTTTTTTATTCGTGTGTGAACTTGTTAACTCAACATGTAGCAACTAAAATGATTCAAAGCAAATATGTGAATTTTGCAAGATTTGTTTTTGGCTTGACTATCTAATATAAATGCCAACTTGGTGTGGGCTCAAGTTTAAAATAGGTTACTCACTATTTATAAGATGTTTGATTCCCTTCCGATTCACTGACGTTCTCGAAAAGAATTCAGACCGAAGATTCTCGCGAGCTTTTTCGCGTGTCTTAACACCTATCCAAACACCGCGCAACTGGTGGCAAAGGGCGCCAAAATACCAGTAGTTCAGTATATGTTCACAAAGATAGCGCAAACGTCCAGTTTTGTGTAAGAATGGCACCAACGCCATTCCAGAAATGTGAATTGTTTTGTAGTTTTCCTGTAGAGTACACAAGATGCCACTTGTGTCTTGTGCTGCCATCTGTCAACAAACGTTTTATTACTATCGATAACCAATCTCTAATTATAAATTCGATGTTCGATACTTTATAATAATGATAATGATCGATATCTTCCAGAAACCGACTGGACACGACCAACTGTGACATTTTAATCATAAACATGTAATTGAATATTTGATAAATTGTTTCTAAGCTCCGGTTCGAGAATTAAATATGGCAGAATCAGGAGGAGTGTCTACTGGAGAAGCGGCTGATAATTTAGTAACAGAATCATTAAATTTGGAAATTGAAGAGGTAATTTGTAAACACGTTTTTATTTGTTGAATGAAACATTGTGAGATACGGTACGCAACAATAGTACTGTCATTAAAATTCATTGTTAAGAGGCCATATATATCAGTGGCGGTTTGTGACATCTTGTTTTTATTTTCAAGAATTAAAATGATTGTTGTTGATTATGCATAGTACCTCAGCTGTAAACCTGAGTATTTAGTCATCACTCTACACTAGTATCTTAATATATGGAATAATTTTTTCCCCTTCTAAATTAAAATTCTCTATGTTATGATTTGTAAGATTTTCAGATGTAAAAAACCAAAACCCCTTTCTTTGGGCTCCCATTGTGTGTAGTATATTACTCCAGCCACAACAGAATTGCTATTCATACACTACTTATAGTCTTTGCAAATCAAGTGAGTTCTACTATAATCAGAGATACAGGTTAGTACTTAATTGTCATCTGACTTAATTGTAGAGTAAAATATAGGCTACAGTTTATTACATTGGTCATCAAGTTGAAGAAAGGAAATAGGAATAGAAATGTAATAGAATTGTCATTTTCTTACTAACAGTGCTGGATTACATGATTGCATGTTCCTTCAAGTATAAAATGAGTTTAATTTCCATAGCCATTTGGTAGGGATAGGCCACGAGGCCTACTTTGGTATGTTTCCATAGCAGAAAGTATTACTTTTGCTTTTACAAAATAATGAAATTACAGATTAGCCTGTGTTACTGCCAAAGTGATAATCATCTCTAGACTACAGCATTTTAGTTTAGTTTAGTCTATATATTCTATTTCACAAATGGCAAGTACATTGAAATATCATTAGTTTGTTAATTTTCTTGCTTCCTAAGTATGTTTGGTCTACTTTTAGTATTGTAGCCTGGGGTGGGATTAAAGTTGAGCTCAGTTCATTTTCACATCAAGGGTGAGCACAACTTGCAGTTTGTAGGCAACAGGATACCAATCCGATGTAGAAGTTTAGTGAAGATATTGTGTCCTATGGTCAAGTGAAACTTTTCATCCACTTCTATTCTTGACCAGACTGGAATGTAGGTCTCCCAATCTCTCAGACCTCGTCTAATTTCTGGGAGAACAATTCACTGGTTATTTTTAGCATATCATTTGAGGGACTGGTATGACAGGTGCTACTGAAGAGCAGGGGTACCATAGCTCTTCTTTTGGCCAGAAAGTCTGTATGTTAATACTGAAAATGTGATACTGCCCTAGAATTCATTGTAGGTGGATAATTTGCTTATTTGTAGCAGAAATGACTATCGCTATAAATTCATCCTACAACAGACCACAGTTTACAAACTGTATCAATTATCTTCCACTACATCTCATGCTGTCATGCCTTTTTTTTTCTATTGTGATATCTACCAACTTTGTTTGCCACTATGTCTTATCAGTTTTTTTTAAGTGTGTTAAGTTAAAGTTTAAAGTTACATTCGGTGGATTTCTCAACCAAAGTCTAAACAACAACCGCGGTTTTCAATTTTTTATTGTTTCCATAACAACCATAAAAATTGAAAACCTACAACTGTTAAATACAGAAACAAATGTCTGAATCATGTGTATGGTTTTATAACAATTTCTGTGAATTTTCAGTTATTTTCATAGGTGTTATGGAAACAATCAAAAATTTGAAAACCGAGGTCGTGGTTTAGACTTTGGATAAGAAATCCACCCATTATGTTTTGTTTGCTTTGTTTAGAACTATTATGTTAGCTATAGTTATCTTACATTACAAAAGACCGACTGAGACAAGTAACCAGCAGATAATACTAACATCCCCATTTTTAACAGTCATTCTTAGCTATCTTCGCACAATTCAAAATGTTTATAACATGTCTTTTAGGTTATTTTATCTCCAGTTGTAATTTGTTTTATGCTATTTCTTTTGTTTTTTTTTTTTTTCTATTTCTCACACTTTGTTCCTGACTCAAAACTATGTGTATGTACATTCCTTGTTACTGTTTTTATTCTACACTAATAATTGTCCATTTTATGTTTATTTTTTAATTAACATAAGTAGTAAGTTGTGCTACAGTTCTCATACCTGTAATTTTATTAAAAATTTTCAATTATAATATTTTACAATGTTATGACAGTTTGGAATTAATTGTCCAAGAGATATATTCATTTTCTAGTTATTAGGTTGAATTCTTTGCTGATAATTTAAACTCGATTCCTATGGAGTAATATTACTGCCTCTTATGTAGTGGGCTTGAACAGATTCAATTTCTTGATTAATATTTTTCAGAGTTTCCTGTAGACTGTAAGGCAAATGCCTGGAAATTTGAATCACAACTTTACTGAAAAGTCTCCAGCCTCATAATTATCATCAATCATATTTGGCTGAACTTTAGAGAGTGACATTCTATTATTTTCCATACAACATTCTTATGCCACTGTTGCACTACATACTTTTACTATTATTTATAACAATATTTCTTACTATTTTAAACATTTTGCAATGATTCTTAAAACATATTTTAGAATTATTAAATATTTATTTATGTATGCAAATCGTGGTTTTTATCTGTCAGTGATGTTCTACAGAATCACAGTGTGCATGCATGAATGTTCATCATAGCTTCCACTAGATGGCGGGACATATCTGTGAAATCAGTAGTAGTAGTAGTAGTAGTAGTAGTATTCAAATGTTCTGAAGCTCTTGATTTGTCATCATTCGCTTGATCTGTGAAATCATTGTGACCAACATTCACAATTAATTCCAAAACATATTTTAAGAAATTCACTTCATTTTGTTAGGTTCTGATGGACAAGTTAGTGTACACCAGATTTGTTTATAGTTTATTAAATAACATGCATGTAATTTATTTTGTTATGTTAGGAAGAGGGAAGTTGGTATATGTCCATTTTTTATAAACATGTTTGGGAATTTATTATGAAGGTCGGTCATACCGATTTCACATATATATATATATATATATCCTGCCACTTGGTGAAAGTTATATTAAGCATTCGCACATGCACACTACAATTCTTTATTGAACTTAGAAGAATTCATTGAGTTAGTGAACGTCAAATACTGAAGTTTTTGCATCATATTCATAAATGTTAGTATCTGTCACAAGTGAGATTATAGATAACTTATTTTAGGAATTCACTCTATGAGGTATATTCATTTAGGTAGAACTTTTTATCACTCACCTCATATTGTTTTTCTTATTTGACTATAAACTAGTTTCGGAATGTAGTTTCTGTTCCATCTTCAGTATCATCATGACCATTATTCAAGACGACAGAACAACAGTCGTGACGATACTGAGGATGGAACAGAAACTACATTCTGAAACTAGTTTATAGTCAAATAAGAAGAAAAATATGAGGTGAGTGATAAAAAATTCAACCTAAATATATAAGAGAGTATAGATGTTCAACTCAGAGGTGCAAGGTACCAGTACATTTAAAACTAGACAGACCAGATACAGCAATAATTTGCAGAAAAGTCATGATATGGCTATTGTAGATCATGCAGCTATAACTAAAAAGAAATAAAATAATGGTAGGGTTATTCTAAAGCAGGTTGTTATAGATGCACATTAGAATGGGCCAGAGATTGCTGAGTATCTTCCAATACATGGAAGATTTCAAGGTTAGGCTGAGATATTTTTATAAGCTGTCAATGCTAATTCTTGTAAATTACTACATTCTGAAAGTGTTTTCATGGTAAGCTACATTTCACTGATTTGTATCCCCTCCAGAATAGGCCTAATTCACTAAGGGCATATTCAATAGTATCGGTATCATATTTTTACTTTTTTTTTTCTATTTCTCACATCCTTTCAGACTAAATATTGGATATATATATATGACATGAAAAGAAAAACTAATGCCCAAACAGGGATTTGTTATATTTATCTTCCTCAGGTTGCTATTCACATTCTGGAATAAAAATTTGTCTTTTTTTTTTTTCAAATTTTAATTCTAAGCCATCTGTGCTAAAATCTCCAATTGTAATTTTATACAATTATTTGTGTCCTATAATTATTATCATAAGTGTATGACACAAACAGTGCATAGAAAAAAAATGCACCAAAATGCAAATATTGAGTTAACCACCTCAGAACGTATATACAGGACTATTCTAGTTTAGCAAAAATTATCCATGCAAAAGTTGTCAAAAGTTAAACCAAGCGCCATCTATCTCTGTTTTTTATGATATGTTTTCAATTAATCAGTTATTCCAATTAACATGTTTGGTGCTTGTACAATTGTGACTTGAGCATTTGATCAGACACTGAATATTCAGCTCAGAGGAACTTAAGTTATAAGTTTCAATATCACCACTAGTGTCTAAGGTAAAATAGTGTTTTAGAGTAATAGTAGGAGACATCCATGAATTCATTCCAACTTCTCCCAAACTCTTCAGCTTCCTTTATGATTGTGCTATGCCACTTGATCCTGGAGTGGTTACCATGCTTGGCTCTGGTTCCAAGATTTGCAAGTTCAAAATGGGTTAGGGTCAATGGATTTTTCAGAGAATAAAAATCTTGGTATTGGTATGGATTCCTTTGGAAGAGAACTAAAGACATGGTCTCATGTGTATTTAATAGCTCATTAAAGAAGCTCATGATTGAAACAAAAGACAACTGAAGAATATTGTTTGGCCATTTCATGCTCAGATTTGAATTTTGATGCTAAAGATCTTAGTTGTTTAAAAAGCTATATTAAATAATAAATTAATAACTGTAAAATGATCTTAAACTGTCCTCTTTCTCTTGTCTTACCATCAAAAGCTTTCTTTTCTCCCTTCTTAATATACCATTTGTCCTATCCAATTCCGTTTCTTTCCCTTAATTTCTCTCCCCTTGTGATGTTTTCCTCATTTTTAATTATCCATGATCAACCTTATTCCCAGTATAAATTGCTCTTTTTTTATAAAGATCTGTAATTTATATATTTATTAAATTTGTCAGATAACATGTTTTACTTTCATATCCATCCATCCATCCATAATAATTCTGCCCGAAGGCAGGTCTTTCACTGCAATCATAGCATCTTTATGCTGTGCTTTGCACCTTTACTAGGGAATTATAGGTGTGGTAGCTTCCCATTGTTTTGCACACCGGTGAAGGATGATGATGATAATGATAAAGATGATGATGGCCGGATGATTTTCGGGGACCATTGGGCCTTAAGCTTCATGACATTTGTCTTACAGGTGAGGAAAAACCCCAAAAAAACCTCACCCAGGAGCCTGTCCCGACCAAGAATCGAACCTGGGTCCACTGCGTAACAAGGCAGCACGCTACCTCGAGACCACAGCAGTGGACTACTTTCATATAACAGATAATTTTTATCATTTGTGTTGAATAATTTTATTTTAATATTCAATGAAATTTGTTTAGATTTGCATAGCACCGTAATTGTTCAAAAGTGTTTTTTTATTTCTTTATTTTATATGTTTTAGAAAAAGTAGTAAATTCATTTTTTTTTAAGCTTGATGATGCAGAATATGACATTCCTCCTGTGGATTGTACTCCGACCTTGGAAAGTATTCTTAACAATCTGGAGGACCAAGCATCCCTCAGTGAAGATGAAATGTCCAACTCTTTGGTACCTACAGCGGAAGTAAGTTACTAAGGTTTATTCCTACTGCTAATACCTTTTTCTGTGAAAGAAAATAAGTTTTTTAGTGAATTCCAAAGGAATAAATCTATAGAGATAGTTCACATGAAAAAATTTAAAAAAAGAAATTATAGATCTTCACTGTTCCTATTTTGTAGATACCAAAAACGACCATTAACAAAATTTATATATGCATATATAATAAATATGTCCGTTAACACTGTAGCAGCCACAATTTTTGTTTCATCAAAACCAAACTTGGCATATAGCAATTAATTAAAAAGTAAGGTTGAGTTCATTAGCCAGTAAAATCAGATCATTAGGTGTAGGAGTTCTCGTGAAATGAAAACATTAAAATTGGTGTAACATTTCCAGTCATTTTGTGAATTCAGAGTTTTCATCATCTAGACCAGTTCTTTTCAAACAGCTATGGTATCGTGCTACCACTGATTTTCTGTTGGGGGTTTCTTTCCTAAGCCTTTGAAGATCCCTCCGGGTTCTCTCCAATAATCCCTGGAGAGTGGATTGCCTCTTCCACCATCTATATCATACCATAGGTCTCCTATTCCGCTATAACTGTTGTTGAGGTCTTTGCTGTATCTTAGCTAGGGATATTTACAGTTTATATCAGTTGGGCCAAGAACCTTGATTTTTTTGGGAGGTGTTACTCCTCCAACACTATCCTATAGTCAGGCAGAGTGTGGCTTCCAATGGGCCCAGGTTAGCAGAGATAATCATATGTTATTAACTATTGCATATCGTTGTATAATTTGATGCATATTAAGTAATTTCTACTGATTCATTTTTTTTTTACTTTATTTAAAATATTAAATAAATTAAGCCAATGTATCTTATAGAATACATTACAAATTTAAGGATTAATTAACTTGTATGTTGTAGAGATATATTGCGACAAAGCGATCATGGCAGCTGCTAGAGCGAATTTTTAATTTTGGGTTCTAGGTAAACTCTTACTTCTAATGATTGGATTTTCCTGAATTTTTTTAGAATACTTTACTTGTCGTTTTATTTTAATAGCATATACCGAGTTTAGTTTAGAAAAATCATAAACTGCGACCACAAGAACATTTTTAATTTTTTTTTCGGGTGAACTCTTACTTCTAATGGTTCAATTTTGCTGATTAACAAACTCAACCTTCCTCTTTTAATTGATTGCCATATGCCAAGTTTGGTTCTATTAAAACAAAATTTGCAGCTGCTGGAGCATTAAAAAGCACAGAAACACACATTATATATATATATATATATATATATATGTGTGTGTGTGTGTGTGTGTACATTTTGTCATGGTCATTTTTGGTGTCTACTAGATAGGATCAATGCAGATCTGTAAACATTTTTGAAAATCTTTTCATGAGAACAATCTCAATAACTTCATTCCCTTTGAAATTATCTAAAACTCAAAGTTTTAAGCAAATCACTACAAGAAAAAAAAATATATATATATATACGAGGGCGGATCGGAAAGTAACGCACAATATTTTTTTTCTGCCTTGGTATTGCAGCTAGAATGTTGAAATTTCACAGAGATATAGTTTGAAGTTTTCACTACAGATGATATTTTTTTCTCAGGTGCACCTGTTGCGAGAGAAGCTTGAACTATGCAACAAAGATGGCGCGCATGCTACAGTCGTCCACCTGTGAGGGACGGATCGGATCGGAAAGTAACGCACAATAATTTTTTTAAAAAGTTTAATAGTAAAAAAAAAGGAAAAAAATCACAAATGAACTTACATCTTTTACCTACTTTTCGACATAGTCACCAACTTTCTCAACACATTTTTCCCATCGTGTTACCAGTTTCAATATGTCCTGTTCGTAGAAGTCCGTTTGGTTGGAGTGTAGCCATCTGCGCACTGCTGATGCCTGCTTTGTTTCGGGCGTGTAGTGGTACGCCCACGACTCAACACCTGTGACGATTCCTTCCAGAAAGTCATGTCTTTGTGCAGTGTACTGCGTTAAGTGGTCCAAGCTTGCCATCATTCGCTGGCCCTTGTGGTCGTCTGTCAGGTTCTTAGGCACCCAGCGAGCACTAACTTTACGGAATTTCAAATTTTCATGAACAATATCGTACACCGCACCATAGGAAATGTTTGGCCCACAAAAATCGAACAACACTTCTCTGTTCCTCACAGGTGGACGACTGTAGCATGCGCGCCATCTTTGTTGCATAGTTCAAGCTTCTCTCGCAAGAGGTGCACCTGAGAAAAAAATACCATCTGTAGTGAAAACTTCAAACTATATCTCTGTGAAATTTCAACATTCTAGCTGCAATACCAAGGCAGAAAATAATTATTGTGCGTTACTTTTCGATCCGCCCTCGTATATATATATATATGTGCTAAATTTATTTGGGAGAGGCACCCCTTAGCCCCCCTCAATAGCCGCAATTTATTTTTTCAGTACTTATTCCATATTTAAAAAGGGTTTTGTTCCATGCTCTAACCCCTTTGTTGTGATAACTATTATTGTTCTTTATCATATCTCTCTACAGGGTGGTTTTGAAGGAAGTGAAACATTATCACTTGGAAGTTTAGATAACAGGAGCCGGAGTTCCTCAGAAAGGAGACATGAAGCACGAGGGAGCAGTCGCTGGAACAACCTGAATACTGGAGCAACACATCGTACTGGTTCTATTTTGCGTCATGTTATTCTCAAGGGAATCTCCACTCAGCTTACTTCTGCATGTGTAAGTTGCAATTCACTACACATTATTAGTTATTAAAGTTACAAGGATTGAAAATGAAGTTTTACAGGTAAATAGAGATATTTACAACCTTGGCTACATTTCAGCTAGAATTTCGTAATGGATTTATAAAACATTTTAATTGGTTATAGTGTATATAATTTTATTTCATATTATGTTAAATTTTATTTTTGACAAATAAATATTAACACATATTGTACAGCTGCCCTCCGATGGAATCTTTACCATGTCATGGTGTGGAGTGGCATACCTGCTTAAATGACCCTGAGAGCTATGCTGATGATAGCATTGCCCAGGGATTATGACGGGATGCCACGGTGAGTGAGTTTTGCGTATGTGCCACAAGCGGCGCTAGTGTAGAAGTAGCCTAGTGACATCTAATATCATGTACTGGTACTATATGGAAAAAGAAGAAGAAGAACTATACTACTACAGCACCTCTGGTGTCAGAAATTATGAAACAGGTAGATGAAAAACAGCACCATCTGGTGTCAGAAATTATGAAGCAGGTAGATGAAAAACAGCGCCATCTGTTAGCCAAATTTGAAATTACATTGTACAACAGCGCCCTCAAACGTCGAATTATGAAATTACATGTAACCAGCCACTTTTTATTATATAATATATATATATATATATATATATATGCATTTATATTACAGGGAAAATGGAATGGGAAATAATGGAGAATGAAATGTAAAGAAATGTGTTACATTATATTTATTCATTTCAAATTAAGAAAATGCATTATGAGCTCTTCCACAAACATACATTTGGCTTACTCTACACTTCTCTCACACATTTTATGCAATACAGTATACAATATACTTACTTACTTACTCACTGGCACTATCGAACCCGTAGGTTCATGGCCGCACGGACATAAGCTCTCCATACATCCCTATCCTGAGCTAATGCTTTCCAATCATTCCCTGTATAATCTACTTCCCTCAAATCATAGTTAATGTTGTTCTCCCACCTCATTCTTGGTCTACCAACTGGGCGTTTTCCTTCTGGCTTTCCTACAAGAAGTTTCCATGCACGTCTTTCATTCCCCATACGCGCAACATGTCCTGCCCATCGCAGTCTACGGGACTTAACTGTTCTTATTAACAGTATACAATATATAAAAAAAAAAAATTTTTTTACAGTATACAATATATATAAAAAAAACATCTGTACAATAATAAATTAATAAACCTATTCTGATTGTTCTAAAATCAAATTGTTAACGACATGAGTTCTGTGCTAAGTTCCAGTTGTAATGTAAACAAACTTGCATAGGATATTACTTCACTGCCATTATCTATTGTGATAACCATGCTGCCACTTCACCTGCCATGACTTAAATGTGAACGGAACTGTCATCAATAGAAACATTGTTTTTAGGCATCATTGTATATTATAGTAAATAAGATAAAATTGTACCAATAATTAGGAACTTACATTTCTTCTTTATTTATTTATGACTAAAAATTATATATACCTTATCCGCTGTTAGAATGATCTTAACATAAACAAATGCTCCACAATTACTGTCATATTTGGAAGGGGAGCACATGTGTGAAGTATGTAATTCATTTTTGAAAAATAAATTATGCACTATAACTCAAATTGCATTTGCCACAAATTCATCACACTTATCGAAAGCATATTGCACACACTTCCTTTTTTTACTGGGAGTTACAACCTTACGTGTTTTTTTCTTTCCGAGCACTATTATACTTACACATGACATACCGGTAACATAAGATGTTAAATTCACTATAACTTTTCCTCGAAGTTCTAGATACTTTTCACTAAAGTTGTGAAATACATTTAAAATAAGTTTTTTTTACCACTAGTCGAAGGTTTGCCAGACTTTGTTTTACAATTTTAGATGGCAACAGAAGACACAACACTTTCAGCCATGTCGTTGACTAAAGCATGACTCAAATACATCATCCATATGTACTGAACTATTTTAAGTTGTCATTATTGACTAGATATATTTTAGAATATTTTCTGTGTTTTGAATATTATTATTGTCATTTAAGAAGAATAACAAGTATTTTCAGACGATGTATTTTTAATTTAATGGAGGTAACTACTTTTCCGTATACTTATTGCTTCTACATTGTATGTCGGTGTCAATAACCAATGAAAAGCGAGCAGGTCACATGGTTTTGTTTTGATGAGGATCACTTTAAGAGCAGATAGTATATTGGTCTATGTGCTTACCTAATCCGTTCTTTATGCCTTTTCCATGATGTCAACAAATCTTATTTAAAATTTCATTACGAGCAAAATATATGCCCTATGCTGACTCACCTGTAAATTCTGTTATACAACCTCAAAGAACTAATGTAGCACAATTTTCACTGAACTGTTTGTAAATAATTTTATTATTATATAGAACCAGCCATTTTAAACAACTGAAATTCCAACGTATTCTGCATGTGTAACAATATAACAATGTTCATATGATTAATTACAATTTTAAAATTTTCCAATATAAATTATATATACATGTGCTAGATAATACTTTTATTTTCTTTATTTCAAGTGTTATAAAGAGAACTATATTTTCTTACATGCTCAAAGATAAAATAGTTATTCGACCAATGAAAACACAGTTACATCTTGTTTTTTTTTACATTACAACTGGAACTTAATCGGAAGAGCAGCACTAAAGCAGCAACGACATTTATATGACCACGAAGGCAGTCTGATGTGTACATGAGCTAGATGGAATGTGATGTAAACTATGGCTTTATCTCACTTAACTTTAACTTCTTTCCTACACAATTTCTACAAATAATAATTATATCATAAGTAATAGCGTAGTTTATAATACGAGGCTTCAAGTTGAAAATATTAATTCAACAATGTAAAATGATTACATTATAAGCAAATTTTGGATGTCATTTTATGTCAAACATGCAATTTTTTTTTTTACTTTTCAGTGACATGGATTTATTTAAAATCTTAGCAGAAATTATGATTTTGTATTCATTGTGATAAAATAATAAGTACTTTTTTATGTCTTCCTCAATGAAAATTTATTTTTATTCCAAAAACTTCATTAAATTTTAAAATCATAAAACCTTTCAGAACTTATGTTTCATCTTCGGCACGTAATTTGGTACCAAATGCCTTACAAAACACATTTCGTTTTCTGCTTGAAGATGAAACATGTTTTGAAAGGTCTTCATGATTTCATTTCTTGAATAAAAATCAATTCAAATTCAGGAAGATGGATTAAAACAAGGTACTTATATTATTATTAAAAAATAATTAATACATAACCTCATTGTGTTAACAATAAATGTTAAATACAAAGTATTGAAAATTATGATCAGTGAACCTTCATAAACCTCCAAAATTTATATTTTTAAATAAACTACCCCTTGAAATAATTAAACTAATTATTTTACTAGCTCATAATCAAATGTCAAAATAAAATTGTCCACAATGGGCAATCTGCAACCATTTTTGTTTACACAAAAATAATTCCACTCTCGGTTAAATTTACCATAGTTTTTTATGCTAGTCCCTTTGCTGTTATTGAAGTAAGTGAAGAAATAAGTGCTAGTTACTTATGAAACCTAATTGTTTAATCAAATAAACTTTAAGTAACAAACAACTTTAAGTAACAAAAGTATTTCATTCTAGCACTGAATTATTCAGAAAATGCATCCTTGCATTAATCAAGATTATACAATTACTAAATATGACACATTAATATAATAAGGAATTTAAATATAATTTACTTGTTACACTACGAGAATATTTATTTCTTACAATGTCTTTACATTTATACATGGTAATTTAGTGTAATGAATGTGCAGGCAGATGTTTCCATTAAGCGCAGTGAGAATTTTTTCTAAGTCCCAGGCAGACACCTTGCACATGCACCAACAAACGCAAAGCGGTTTACTCTATGAAATAATGCAATGCAGCCAACATTATACATGCTATTTAATAAACCTTAAAGTTAACCTAATGCAATTTAAGCACTGTAACCTATGAAAGAATGCAATGTCCAAAAATAAATAGTAAGTTCTGAAATTCTAAAGTTCATATTCTATATTGACTGCACTGTTGTATAGAATATTCGTTCAAATCAATATGGCTGCCACATCTTCATGTTACATATATAGTTAAATATCATAGAAAAATATGTTGAAATAATCATTACTTAAAATTGTAAAATTTATTGTAAATAGTGGGAAACAATTTTAAAATATAACCTGTTGGTGCATGTGCGTGGTAGGTTTCTACCTGGGACATAGAAAAAATTAGGAAAAACTGCACTTAAACTAGGGTGAAATATTTTCAAAGTCCTATAGAACAACAGTGCACATGCGCCAGAATTTATAGAGCCAGCAATAACCCACAATCGATTATCATCCTCGATTACTATCCGTCGCTATGAAATTTAAATGACCAATATATGCAATAAATCCCCAAATCTATGTTAAAAAATATATTAATAATATTAAAATTACCAAACATTTATTAAAAATGGGTGTACACTTACTTATCACTCCCTAACGCTGATCCAACCAGCGATAACCCAAAACAGCAATAGAAAAATCATAGACTAAGGAATATACTCTGTGGAGAAAATAGCAGTTAGCATCACAATCTTGACTAACAGTTCACAATATTGTGATTTGCATATTTAAATAAATACTTCAAAATTATAAAAATTGTTTGAAAGAGTTTAAAATATTAAATAATGTTAGTAAATACAGAAGAAGAGCTATAGTTTACAACAATATAACTGAAAAATCAAGCGCTAGTAGAAGTGCAGTTGAGCCAAAAATTCTCACTGTGCTTAATGGAAACATCAGCCAATCGAACTATATTGAGGCCATGTGCAGTCCCAGTTAGAAAAGAAAAAGATGGAATGGAACACTGAACAAGAAGTTGATTACATCACTAACGCTATCGAACTCATTGGTTCACGGGCACGTGGACTAATGTTTTCCAATCATCTCCTGAATAATCTACTTCCCTCAAATCTAGGTTAATGTTATTCTCCCACCTCATTCTTGGTCTACCAACTGGGAGTTTTCCCACTTGTTTTCCTATAAAGAAGCTTCATTGCCCCTCTTTCATTCCCTATTTGTGCCACATATCCTGTTCATTGCAGTCTCCACGAAATGATCCACACACAGCCTTTCTCTCTGGGGACACTTGCAGCAGTCTGATATCTGTCTTCCAGACTGCAAAATCTTAGCCATTTCGAACACCTGAAATTTGTTAAAAGATCATTTGTGTTACAACGTACTAGCATTGAAGTTTTGCAATGAAACTCATAACATATTTTTTACAATTATTAAATATATGTATCCATGTACTCAAATTGTCACATTGAAAGATTTATATATATATATTACCAATTTTTAAATATATAATTATTTAAAAATATATTATTAAAATATATATAATTAATTTAAAAATATATCATTACAATTATCTTTTCCCAGCAAATTATCGTTGAAAATAGATTCATCTTAAAAAAATGATTAATATATGAATATGAATAATTTTAATATTAACGTATTTTTATATTTAATATTAAATATGGCATATACGAATTAAACAAAAACTTATTTTTAAATACCAAAACAAGTAATTTTAACTCAAATATTTCAACTTTCGAAATATACATATATTGTAAATAAATGTTTCAAAATGTCTGAACTGTTACACAGATTTTTTTAAAATAATATTTTGAATATATATAATATTCATATAATACAAATAAATACCTGTTAAGTTCTCGAGTGAAGCAGAAAAGTGGTTTGCCTCTTCCAATATAATTCTTGCAGCCTTGGTGCACAACATTTCAAACATTTCGGTTCTCTATGATTTCAAAAGCATTTTCGTTGTTTCAAGGACAGATAAAATTCATTAATAACGTAATGGCTGACCATGGCTGACCGGGATGCGTGCCTTGCGCCTCGCAATTTGCATTTGTTTTTTTACTTTTAAATTCTGCTACAACGACCAAAGGCGCCACCGGGATTGAGCTACGGACGCCACATAACGTAGTTACGTTACCAATTGTAAATGACTCTGTACCAGCCGTGGCATCCCATCATTAATCCCTGGCATTGCCACCAAAATACTATGCCAAACAGGTAAAAGGTGATAAGACAGACAAGAAAGTACCTTAGTCAAAAGAGTATGATCTTTCACTGGTAGAAATATAACTGTCAAGATATACTTACATGGGTTCCATCCTCTGTGGATGTCTAATAAATTGTCAGAATACTTAATTTTACATTATGTAGATTAAATTGTATTAATTTACTATCCTGTGATATTACATTATACAAGTCAAAGTTTTGCTAGACATATCACTAGGGCTTGTAGCATATTGTTGATTCATAAGATGAAAATTTTAAATAAAATGTCAACTCCACACAGAGAAGCTTTCTTGTACATTACCCTCTTACTAATATTCCATATATAACTTTTATACAAAGTTTGTACATATCTCAGTTGAAAATTCTGACTAATAAACACTGTATTAGCTATATTTGAAGAGAAAAATTTTCGCCTAGACCGGGACTCGAACCCGGGACCCTTGGCTTTCCGGGCCAAGTGCTCTACCAACTGAGCTACCGAGGCGAGTTACGATCTAGACGCAAATTTTTCTCTTATGTATGTTGTAATTCCCTCGCGCCAAATGCTTGAAACCATAGCTTCTATCTTTGCAAATGGTGGTTTCTTAGTTAAGAAGACATTTACTGGGAATTTAACACTACTTTATAGCCAGTAGGGCTTCTATTGACGATTTTTTTATTATTAATTTAACACTTCTCATAGAAGGATAAATTATATTTGAAGAGAAAAATTTTTTATATATAATTTATCCTTCTATGAGAAGTGTTATTTTAATAATAAAAAAATCGTCAACTGTATTAGCTGCTCAGTGTATAAGAGGTGTACAGCTTTACATGGGAATCGTTATACATGCCTCCAGCCTTGTTTAAGGACTGTATAACTAGACAAAATGTCGGACTTTCATATCAACTGATTGTTTTCTTATGATATTGATGAACGTTTCCTTAAATTTAACGCTAAATACAACACTTTAACGACTGTTTGATGGATGCACAGGACATAAATAATAATAATAAAGCTCTGGGTAGGAAAACAAAGGCATCATAAAATGCCTTTTATTACACTCATTCTCAATTAGGCCTAATAATATTTTTAAGTTGAACATTGATTCACAAAAGAATATGTTCTACAATAGTTGCTGTAGACAAGATATAGTTTAAATACTTAATAATATTATTTTAACAAAACGTTCTTGCATCATTAATACATAATACACATACAGATATAAAAATGTATTTAATTATAGAGGTAATATTATTTAAGCAAGTCGCATGTTAACTTGGTAGTCTTGTGGTTAGAGCTTCTGCCTACAGTCCATGGGGTCGTAAGTTCGATTCCCGATCAAACTGCAGATGATTTTTTTTTTTGCTTAAAGCGTTATTCTGTTGTCGCTAACGTTTCCTACTGTTTTGAACGTTTTCTAATGCATCTTAAAACACTGCATATAATTCATAAATAATGGGAAAAAATTTTATTAGTTTCCAAGAATTGTTCAAAGTTCTTTACGTTAGATGGCAGCACATTATCTGTGAAACTAATTCTATGATATATTTGACATAGTCTAAACAAAAATGTAAATAATTTAAAAAACACTTATTTTTTCCATACCTCCCCAATTAGGGAATCTCTCTCTATTCTTATCCATACTCATTTCTTACACAATTAATCACTAGTTGATGTCGTTTTCTTTCTGTTACAAACTGTGTGTAATATGTTCTGATGTCATAATGATGACGAATATGTGACGTATTGTGTTATATAGCTCCTGCACAACGTTTATTAGTAAGGAAATTATACATGATCTACATAAGGCTTATACATTGTATAACTAAACAACTGATGAAAGCCAGTATAGGAGATTTTTATTAGTAAGACTGTAAGGCTCTTGTCGTAAGTTATGTATGTTATAGAAAACAATATTATAGTTGCAAAACTGAATCTCTCATTTTTATAGTAGCAATGCTTTGTAGAGTGAATTTTTTCTTCTTCTAAAACTATTAACTTGTCATTTAAATGTTGTATTAATTATAATAATTATTAATTTCCTTAATTTCTATGTACTTTTATATAAATTAATTACTAATTAACTTCATAGTTAAATATGGGAAGTAACATTATGAGATTCATAATTCAATGAAGGAAAGGGTCATTTCTTATCTTACCTCGTAGTTTATGTTGTCTTAAACATGGAAACTGCTGTTTTCAACTCCCATTTTGTACCAACATTCATAATGTCAGTTGAAAATGGGAGGGATATTCCTCTTGAAAATTGCAGTTCCCATGTTAAAGAAAACAAACTATGAGGTAAGATAAGAAATGGCTCATTCATTGATTGAACTAATTAACTTAATTAACTTATTTGCCATGAAAGTGTGTTTAAAGTGATTATTTTTGCCATTAAAGCAGTCATTTTAATTGTGAATGGATTAAACCATATTAAGTCCAAAACCTTTGCCTAATATTGAGTCACCTAATTTTAAAGTGATTTCATTGTATTCTGTATATAAAGATCTATGATTCAATATTATCCTTTTTGATTAGCTGTCATAGTATGAGTAGTTCTTTTTTGACTTTCCTGTAAAATTTTACTTCTTGGACATAATACAATTTGCACCAATGCTCCTCGTATGTGGATCAAACTATCTGAAAGCCCAGTCTCAAATTGAAATCTCAAGAGGCTGTTCCTTCTAGAAATCATACATACGAAGATTGTTTGATAAGTTCTCAGAATCACCACCATAGGTCAGTGCTAGCGCAACCAGGCTCCCGCATAATGATGAGTCATCCTTTAGCAGTAAACACATGATGCATCAGTGCTCTGGTTGGAGAGTTTGTGGTGTGGAATTGCATTCTTTGTTGTTCCCGTGTAGTAATATGTACAGATGGAAAAAAACAGAGATTCAAGCGGTAATAAAATAAGGTAGAATATGTTTATCACTCACCTCATATAAAATACTTTGTAAAAAAAGGCATGAAGGCAAAAGAAATTCACGCAGATTTTCAGAACACAATGGGGGATTTTGAACCTTCATATTCAACAGCTACCAAGTGGACAACCAAGTTTAAATGTGGTTGGGACAGCTTAGATGATGTTCCCTGTAGTGGTCAGCCAAGATGTTCCACTACTCCAGAAATAATTACAAAAGTGCACAAAATGATATTGGAAGATCACCGACTAAAATTGCGAGAGATAACTGAAGTTGTAGGGATGTCATCTGAGCAGGCACATTACATTTTAAGTGAGGAATTGGGTATGAAACAATTATCTGCTAGATGGGTGCTGCGGCTATTAACACCGGATCAAAACGCACCAAAATGGAAATCTCTGAAGAATGTTTGGCCTGTTTTCACAGAAACAAACAAGATCTTTTGTGCTGGTTTGTGACCACAGATGAAACATGGGTCCACTACCACACCCCAGAGACAAAACAACAGTCAAAGCAGTGGAAACATGCTGATTCTTTACCACCAAAGAAAGCAAAGGCAATACGGTCAGCTGGAAAGGTCATGGCATCAGTTTTTTGGGATGCAAAAGGGATTCTTTTGTTCGATTATCTTCCAACTGGTCAAACAATTATGGGACAATACTATGCTAATCTCCTGGACCAACTACAGCAAAAGATACGCACAAAAATGGCCAGGTTTAGCAAGGAAGAAAGTATTGTTCCATCAGGATAATGAACGACCTCATACGTGTGTCATTGCCATGGCAAAAATACACAAACTGAAATAAGAATCGTTGCCACACTCACCTTATTCACCTGTTACAGCTCCATCAGACTTCCATCTCTTCCCTTAGCTGAAAATCTTCCTTGGTGGACGGAGATTCTCTTGAAACAAAGAATTGATAGCCAGAGTTGAGGAGTATCTTGCAGGGTTGGAGGAATCTAGTTTTTGAGATGGGATCAAGACATTAGAACATCGCTGGACCAAGTGCATTAGCGTACAGGGAGACTACATTGAAAAATAAAAATAGTTTCAATGAGGTATATAATTTTTTTTACCTCGTTCTGAGAACTTATCAAACGACCTTCGTAGACACATCTGGAAACAAGTCTAGAGTGAATACTGTGAGTTGTACATACAACTCATGATTTGCAAATCCCATATGCCTTATAAAACAAGATTTGAGTCCTACCACTGCTTGCAAAATTCAAAAGGTAGTCATTTGAGCAGTGGATCAACAGTGTATCTCAATTATGAAAATACAATAGGAAGTAACATTATGAGGTTCTACTTAATAAGAAAGTTTAGTCTGTTGTCATCATACCAATATGAGGTCAGATGACAACAGATTCAACTTATTTTCTAAATGTATCTCAGTATTTTATGAACTGTACCATTTTTATGTTCAATTTGAATATCCAAACTATACCTGGTCCCAATTCATCATCATCAACAAGGATTAGGCCCAATGGCCTGTTCCGATCTCATTATATGTCGAATTGGTCTTTCCATCTCTTCAATGGTCTTCCCAACTTTCTTCTCCCTTTTGGTTTACAATTATACATTCTTCTTGCTATGTGCTGTTCATTCATTCGTAATACGTGCTGAAGATAAGCATTTTGGTAATATGTTATTCTTTCACAGAGATTAAATATATTAAGTTCTGTTCTTATATCTTACCTGGTCCCAATTAGATTAAATAATTGTTGTCCCACTAAATAGCAATGACAGAACTATAGTTCGATGTTTTTATTATTAATTTCATACATCTCAATGATGGATAAATCATATTTGAAGAGAAAAAGTATACGCTCAGACTGGGATTTGAACCCGGGACCCTTGGTTCTCTAGACCAAGTGCTCTACCATCTGAGCTACCTGAGCAAGTACCAATCTAAATGCAAATTTTTCTCTATATACTTTGTAATTCCCGCCCACTAAATGCTATGAAGCCTTTGCTTCTATCTTTGCAAATGGCGGCTCCTATATTAACACATTGGTGACCGACAGCTCTGCGTTGCAACCACCGCTGCTGGACCGGACATTTCTGTCAGTAGGGTGGACTTTTAAATTTTAAACCACGCTAGCACAGTGTGGCTTTTACATCAATATATTTACAATCAATAACAATAATGCATAAGTAAATCTTTATTAGTGTTCTCACCAGACTTTCTAGTAGAAATTGAGGGTTTGATAGCGTTGGAAACATTTACCTTTATGTAAAGGCAAAGTGCAAAAGAGCATACGTAGCGAGTTTCTTTTCTTGTGTTCACTAAAATCGCGGAAAAGTTTTGAGGGTATTTTTTTCTTTCCAATCACAGTTGGTGTTAATTTATTTTTCTTAATATCTTAGCCTCCCTGGTGGGTCGAAAGGTGGTCTCCTAAAAATGGTTTCTTTTCTCTCTGTCTTTCCTCGTCTTCTCTGTCATCTGTTCCTAATTTCACGACTGCCAAACAAGAGGCTGTTTCAAGCAAAAAATTTCTGTTTGACATTTTGCTGTTAGGATTTTGAAATTTATAGACCCTGAAAACATTAAAGAGTGTACAATCCAGAAGCCACAATACAACTTTCTAGCACCATTTCACTATTTTTCTAAGGATGGAGTAATATGTCTACACCCTTACATACTTGTTATATTGAAGTATTCAATAGGGCATTTTTACAACTTTACTCCTCCCACTCTCGTGTTGCCTGATGCAATGTGCTAACCATTCTTACGTCTCTTTTATCTTTCCATGTTTGTAGCAAAAGGTCCCCCTTACTACAAAAACACTTTCTCCTGGTTTGAGTTCATTTCCTGCTTCCACAAATGATTTTGGAAGCCCTCTGTTAATCTTTATTGCTTCAGAAGCTCTCGTCTTTCTTTCGAGCAAATTTTCAGCTATAGCCACACTATTATAATAATTATCCTGGTGGACATGATGCCACAGATATAAAATTCGGCTCCAGAATGCAAAATAGAGTTTCTTTTAATTTTTCCGCTCTGCAAAATATATTTACAGGTTACATACGTATCCCGTAATCGCCTAACTACCCGCACTAAAATTCCATATTTCACCAGCCGTCTGTCATACAATTGTAAACAATTCTGTAAAGTTGGCAATTTCATAAAAGAGAAGAGAGGGGTACAAATACAACTAAAATTTATTTCACAATGAGAAGAAACAAAATTGAATGCCTCATTCAAAAGCAAAGAGGTAGGAAAGCCATAGAAAACGTAAAAACAGAAATCTCCGTGACCGGTCGTCTAGTGCTATTTAAACACGGAGATCTCCGTGGCCCGTCACCAATGTGTTAAGAAGACATATTTGGGAATTATACATTACATTATAAATGCCAGTATGGCTTTTTTCAATGTTTTTATTATTAATTTCATACATCTCAATGATGGATAAATCATATTTGAAGAGAAAAATTATACGCTCAGACCGGGACTTGAACCCGGGACCCTTGGTTCTCTAGACCAAGTTGGTAGAGTACTTGTTCTAGAGAACCAAGGGTCCTGGGTTCAAGTCCCAGTCTGAGCATATAATTTTTCTCTTCAAATAAGAACTATAGTTGTTAACATTCTCCTGCAAATTTATTTTTTGAAAAGAAAAATTAATGCTTGAACTGGGAACAAACCCCATACCTCTTACTCTCTACGTCAGAATATTCAGTCCATTACACTCTTCAATATCCACTACAATTGCTAAATTTTGTTTCCATTTATACAATTCTCTTCCAAAGGCAGATAGCTTGCTCTCTTAACAATACCATCAGTGGATCTTGAATAGTATAATGGACTGCATGCTGATATACAGAATCAGAGGTCTGGGGTTCAATTCCTGATTCAAGTGGTTAAATTTGAAGAGAAAAATATATGCCTAAATCGGGATTTGAACCCGATTTAGGCATATGTTTTCTATGTTTTCTCTTCAAATTTAATTTGTCATTCAGTGAGAAGTGATAAAATTTAGTATTAACATCGAATTATGTGTGTGTGGTTTTTTTTTTCCCCCAAAATATAAATTTTTCCAGGACTGGAATATGTTAAACTAAATAAAACATAAAAAAATTCTACTGCAAGCCTACAAATTTACATAAATCTGTCACACTATGGAAAATAAAGTTGGCACTTCTAAGGTTAAATAAATTACTACTAAATTGGTTTGCCTAAGTGCAAATCATATATTTTACATGTTTTGTTTGGATAACAAACTTTTAACGATTTCTGTCCACTCTACTTTTTTGTATTAAGTTTACAGTTCACTAAGGCATTTGTTTAGATAATAAATTTTAATGATATATTTACAGGAACGTGTAAATGCTGGATTACCAACTGCTATGGCAGCAACAACAATGATTGCCGTTGGTACTTCTCATGGATTGGTGCTTGTGTTTGATGCAGCACAAACATTGCGTTGGTGCTTAGGAGAAACTGCACATGATCAGGGCTCAGTTGCAAGTTTAAGTTTCAATCATGATTGCACTAGGTTACTGGCTGGCTTTGCCAGGGGACACATCCTCATGTTTGATGTAATTAATGGCAAGTTATTAAGAACTATGGCAGATGTGCATCCTCCTGGAACTGCTGTCCTACATGTAAAGGTAAGCATGAATTGAGGATCATTCTTTCTTGGTAGGGTGTTTATCTGCTATTGAAAATAGGACATAACCCAAAATGTCTTCAAAAGGCGATTCTGCCGGCTAATTTGCCATAGAGCCGGAGAAGCTGATAATTTTGACATAAATTTTCTATAATTATATTTTTAATTTTTTTTATTAAATTCAAACCACTTTGCTAAGGTTTTGGTAGTTTTCCTTAATGCTAAAGACAAATGTCAGAGTGGTCCCCTAATCTCCACCAGTAAATTATAAATTCCCAAATGTTATTTTCAAAATTCAAAATTTCGCAAACAATCAGTTTAACCTGAAAAGGATAGTTTTTGGTAGGGTTTGCGGTCCTCCCACCCTTGTCTCTGCAGGGATTGGCGGCGCCCGTGGCATTTGCAGTCTTCCTCTTGATGTCCTAGGATGACAACAACTTACAGCAAACTGAAAACAGGCTTCTTAATGCTCAACGACCTGATCTTTGCCTCCTGATGTACAGCTGGTTATGACTGGCGGCTGGATCATCGCTCAACCATCAACTTGAAAACTATTATCAATGGGCTGAAGAGGGCATTTAAGTCCCTAAAACAGCCAAAAGAGACAGGCCATGGGCCCTGCTCGTTGATTCCTCCTGGCTGCTGAGTGTACACCCAGATTAAACTGAGTGTGCACTCGGTGGGCCGGGGGACAATGGGTATGGGTACATAAAGGGTGGCTCTGCTCTTCCAATCCAAAGTCTAGTCTAGTCTAATTCCAAAATAATTAGCTGTAATACTGCATCTGAATCTAAATATTACAACTTTTAACAATGTATTAATTTTGCCCATGGTACTTCATGGATGTCAAAGTGTTTGATAATCAGACAAATATTTAGTCTCATAAGGAATGAGAATAGAGGAAGCTTTACAGGGAAGAGCTCCATAGCATATACCATTGTCTTAATATTGTCAAATCAGCCTCAGTGGCCAAGGGGTTAAGTTTCTTATCTCTGGTTCCAAGGGTCAGAGGTTTAAACCCAGTGCTGCAATCAATGGAGTTTTTAGGATGGATAATCCAAGGGACAAGGAGGGACTTCAAGCAGTGGGTACCAACTGAAGATTTTTGGACTCATAAAAACCTCAAGCCTAAATTACAGCTTCCAAGCAAAATTATAGTCCTGATCTTGTCCCTTCAGATTACCATGATCAATGGCCAATTTCTTATGTGAAATTTTGAAAACATTAAAACTATGGAAATGGGTTTCAACAAATTCTTTGCATCAAAAACCAGAGACTGGTACTGTTGTAGGATAATAAGCCTCACAGAAAAATGGCCCAAGATCATAGAATCTGATGGTCTCTTCTTTAAAGAGTAGTTTAATTTCTTGTCAGAAAACATTCCAAATAAAATTTTGTTTAAAAAAAAACATTATTTACAAGACAATATCTACAGGGTGTTAAAAAATAATGTTTACGTTTCAGGGATGATAGAGGAGGTAAAAACAAACACTTTTTTTATGTAACGAAACTTTGGCATATGCACCATTTTGCTGCTAGATGGTCTTACGTGTAAATGGCTTGACCTCCGTCACAACATGCACTGATTAGTTCTGTTTGTGCTGCTGTGTCTGCAACAAGTTGAAAGGGTCATCATGGTATCCAAGAAGACTTGCTACCATAAGTACAGTAAGTACGTTTGCGTTTACTATCCATTCTCATGCCTCAGCATACCTGCAATGTTGAAACGTGTTTATGTTTGTATTACATGGTGGTTTCCATTTGTTGTAGTGCACTGTACACAACTGATACATCACAGGTGGCTGAGTACACTCTAAACGAGCTTATGGACATGCATCTTCTGTATGGGGAGACACGTACAGCACAGCATATTTACGCAGAGCTGTTTCCGATGAGGAGGTTACCATCTCATGTTCTGTTTCAACGAATTGATGCCCATATGTGTGAAACTGGACATGTGGGACCAACCAGACAAGGAGCTGAGAGATGGTAACCTCCTCATCGGAAACCTTTCTGCATAAAGGCACCATGCTGCACATGTCTCCCCATGCAGAAAATGCATGTCTATAAGCTCGTTTATAGTGTACTCAGCCATCTGTGATGTGTCAGTTGTATACAGTGCACCACAACAAATGAAAACTGCCATGTAGTACAAACGTAAACACGTTTCAACATTACAGGTATGCTGAGGCATGAGAATGGATAAAAATGTAAATGTTCTTACATATTTATCATAGCAGGTCTTCATCGACATCGTGTTGACCCTTTCAACTTGTTGCAGACACAGCAGCACAAACAGAACTAATCGGTGCATGTTGTGACAGGAGTCAAGCCATCTACACGCAAGACCATCTAGCAGCAAAATGGTGCGTATGCCAAAATTTTGTCAGATAAAAAAAGTGTTTGTTTTTACCTCCACTATCATTCCTGAAACGTTGTAAACATTATTTTTTAACACTCTGTATATGTATATTTTGTCAAATTACAAAAGGGTACCAATTACATTTTTGTAAATATTGAGGTATACAAACTTTTATACTTCTAATGATATCTTATATGTAAGATGCTTATAATTTAATATTCTGTAGTTAATATCTGAAACTATATATTAGCTACAAAATGTCTTTCTTAGCAGATTTAGACATCAAAGACAAAATTTTACAGTATATTAAATCTATGGGCATCATTAAACCATCTCTAGTTTAATACATATCCACACTCATCTGTATAAATGCATGACCAGTCCTAAACTCTGGATGAAATATGAAATATGGGCTCTAAGGATATGTGATGCATGTAGAATCACTACTAATGAAATGAGATTCATGTGGCGAACTGAGTGGGACCATAAAAAGAAATGAAGACGTCTTAAAGGAATTTCAAATTAACTCTGCACTAGCAGGCACATATCACTATCAAGATAACTGGCATCGGCATGTAAAGCTTACGTTCAGATCAAAAATACCTGCATTATCAACCAAGAGGCAGGAGATCAATTAGACAGCCAATGAAGAGATGACTGATGATGACGGTGATATCTGAAACTAAAAAAAAAAAGTTAAAATAATAATAATAATTTGAGTTGCTGCTATTTTATAAGAAAAAATGTTTGGTTTATGGGATTATGAATAATTTATGTTTATTCCTATCCAAATCAACAACTTTTATAGAAATAAAGTAAAGGTAGTGATCACATTATGGGCCTTAGGAGGTCCTTGAAATTGTGGGAAATTAAACCTCACACCTTTATAGACAATCAGCACAAGACGACGTCCCTCAGTGGCAGCTCCCTTTATCCCCAGGACAGGCATCTGGTATTCATTCTCATTAGAGATCTGAATTGACAATAGAATCATAGTGTTACAAGATGGTTTAGGTGAGTTTAATTATTCTTACCTCATTAGAATCAAACTCTTCCAGGTTATATCATATTGACTTAAAGACTTGTTTAAAATCTAGATTTGTAAATAACTTATTTTTATAAAAATGTAAAACTGGTAACTTTTTTTAAATTTATATATGGTATTATATGTCAAATTTAGACTGTTGTCAAAGGAACATGTTTGTGTGTGTGTGTGTGTGTGTGTTTTTTTTACCTCATACTTCTTAACTTCCTCGTGATCCGGATTTCGTCACTGTATTTGTGACATTCTCAATGCTGTTCACATTCACAACATGTTATTAATCAGAAGAAGATTGGATTGAATCATCAATGGCTAAAAAATGTAGTGTAAGATTCTATTCTATAGTAATTACTGCCCAAAGGCAGGTCTTTTACTGCAATCATAGTATGTTCATGTTATGCTTTGCAGTTTTACTAGGGAATTTTAGGTGTGTTAGCTTCCCCATTGCTTTCCACACCGGTGAAGGATAATAATGATAAGAATGATGATGATGGCCAGATGATTTTCGGGGACCGCTGGGCCCTAAGCTTCCTGACATTTGTTTTACAGGTGAGGATAAACCTCACCCAGGAGCTTGTGTCGACTGGGAATCGAATCCAGGCCCACTGCGTGTCAAGGCAGTACGCTACATCGAGACCACAACAGTGGACAGTATAAGATAAAAGATCAAAAATATTATGAAATTGGAATATTTATAATGTATAAATTTTACTGAAAAATTTTTGTCAACCAATGTGAGGTGGATGATTTAACAATATGACACTGCATTGTTTACAGTTTACAGATTCTCCTACTTTGGCTTTATGTAGTGACAGTGGTGGATCAGTTTTTGAATTGAACTTCCGTCGCACAATGGGTATTCGAGGCTGTGATTCCAAGTGTTTGTTTTCTGGTAGCAGAGGTGAAGTTTGTTGTTTAGAACCTCTGCTTCTACATCAATTAAATTCTCATCCACTCCAGGGAGTAGTGCTTGTTGCAATGGCCACTCTATCCAAGGTAAGAATCTTGCAGGCCAGCCATCTGTTGGCTTTAGTTAACATAATATTAGAAAGAACATTTTTTACTTGAGCTGCTCCGCTATTGAGTTACTTAACAACTCCAAAATTCCTCTCTTTAATTCCCAGGAAAGTCTAATCATTTCATACTATTCAAACACCCTCATAAAAATGTTATTAACTCAGTTCCCTAATTTAAGGGGGTCCCAGAGATTAAAAAGTGAGGAAATTGGGCTAATTATCACACTAACACATGTAGCTGGAGATTGGGTTCAATCCTAGCTCAGATGCAGTTTTGTTTTTCTTTAGTTTTGTTAAAAAATGTTTAGTTTTAAATTTCCTGCCTCCCAATAATTTAAAAAAAGAGTGATTTTGAATTTTCAGCCTAATTTTAAGAAATGTGAAACTAAACTTTTGTCTTTTCCACAATGATTTTGCAGTCATAAACAATTAAAATCTGGGTTCTTATAATTTATCATGTTAAAATGTTATATTTTCTTTTTTTAAAAGTCTTGTCTGTTTTATGCATGTGTCATCATTTGGCAAATCCATCCTGTAATATCTTCAGATTCTTATTTTTTTAAAAAAATAGATTAGAATTGTGTTCATACAACTGGACCTAAATCACATAAACCAATACCTTTTTCATTGTGGCAGATATCACTAAGTTTGCAATTGTAGTTTTGAGGTAGAATGTCTTTTTAAATTAAAGTTTAGTCTAAAATCGACCTGGTGGTCTAGGAGCTATGTTCCTTCGCCCTGATCTGAGAATCGCAGATTCGAACCAGGTCAGGGGTCAATGGATTTTTAGGATGGAAAAATCTAAGGGACAAGTCCTTCGACAGAGACTTTAACAAGGGGTCTCCAAGTTGAAAATGTTCATGTTCATAAATGAATCGGAAGCCTAAATTAGAGCCTCTAAGCAAAATGAATCGGCCTTTCCAATCCAAGTAATATTTTAGTTGAGTACTAAATGTCTCATAGAGGTGATTAATTTGACTAAAATTATACAACTTTTTTTTGTTAGATTTTCTTTTTTCGAGTTTTTTAGTTGGCTTCTCTAAGATGAGTGAATCAAATTTAGACCTAGTAACATTTTAAAGCTGAATCAATAAATTTTATTTAATTACTTGTTATAAAATTAAAGGAAAAAATATATTGAAGTGAATTTGTTTCAGGTTATAGTTGTAAGTATACGACCGAGGATGAGAGTTTGTTCACACAGTCATTGCAGCACACTAGTCCAGCTACTCTCCCTCTCCTTGCTTGGCAGTTTGTAATCATTCAAATGGCAGATGGAACAAGAGTTGTTGATCCTGTACTGGCATTTGCAAGAGAAACCAATATATTTTTCTATCAGGTATTATTCTTTTCATTAAATTTTGACTGAAAAATATTGAAATTAGGAATTATGTACATACTTTTAATCAATAGATGCATAAATCAAGCAGTGTTTGAAAAAATTATGAGTATTAATGCTCATTGATTAAACTTTACGGCCTGTGATGTGACTTTTTAAATTCCTGGCAGAAAAGTTATATCGTCTGTAAGTTAGATTGTTGTTTATTTCATGTGCTTGAATGTATAACTAGCAGATGCATGTTGAGGGAATGAAACATGTCAATGTATCACGGGCCCAGCGCATAGACTCTCTGCTTAAATATAATGTACATTCTCTATATATTTTGGTTCTCCTTTTATTGTTTTCACGATCTTAAATATCATATTAGAAATGTGGAATGGAATTATCTATCAAAGCTATAATCATTATATTTGAAAAGACATTGTATTTGCATGTGGTACATAAGTATGGTAGTAGAGTTGTTAAATATCTACGTAGGGCTATACATGAGCAATAATATATAAATTGTTATTAATAGAGCCCACCATGCAAATGGTAGCAGAGTATGGTTATTCTTAGAATTTCATTTGTCAAATTATTTCCCACCATTTACAGTGATTTTTACATTTTTTTAATGATTATTGAATATACTTTTTCACAATGTTGAACTACATGAAGATGTAGCAGCCATATTAATTTTAATGAATATTCTGTGTTCCAGTGCAGCCAACATAGAGTCTGTACTAATTAACTTATGCTAAATAAAATCGCTGTACATTCTTTCGCAGGTTAGAGTACTTAAATTGCATTAGGTTAGCTTTTAGGTAGGTCTTTCACAGGTTAGAATACTTAAATTCTGTTAGGTTAGCTTTTAGGTTCGTTAAATATCATGCATATGTTGGCTGCATCCTATGATTCCATAGTGTAAACCTCTTTGCGTTTGTTGGAACATGCACATGGTATTTGATTGGAACGTAAAAAAAAGTTTTGTATCACATGTTGTAAAGTATTTCCAGTGTATTATTGGAACTTAGAAAAGTTTTTCACATCACATATTGTAAAGTATTTCCATAATAATTATTCTACTGTCTTAAATAAATCAATATTTAACTATTCTATGTGCAATGACTGTTCATGCCAAATCAACTAAAAAATAAAATAATTCAACTTGACCATCTTGGATTTTAATGAAAATTTGAAGGATCGTTCTCCCCATATGTCTAAATTAAAATACTTGTTAGTAAAATTCTATCTTGTTAGGTTTTGATGACATTATTTTTTTTAATCTGGAAAAAACATGTTTTTGACCTGTGCACTAACATTTTTAGTTTCGAATAACTCAGACTCTGTATCAGTCCTACAGAGTTGTTTTACACCTAATTTTAAAGGGAATTTAATTTGATATGCCACTTGACTAGGCCTATATATATATATTAAAATTAATTAATTGAAGAATTTCGAAAAATGTTTTAAAAAATTTGGGGTGAGGTTTTTTTAATTTTATGGAAAAAAAATGTTTTTAGTATTGTTTCAAAGTATAATACTAGAAATTTTCAAAAAGGGATCTCAATGGGATCAAGAGTTAAAAATGATATAGTGGATCCATATCTGTTCAAACTTGTTTGATTCCTGTTTTTATGAGAGTGTCTCATGCTCACTGACTTTACTGTTTTATTCTTCACTAACCTTTCAGTGAGTAAACTGTTGACATGTATTTCAAAAGAATTCTTTACCATATGTTATAAGTTATTTACTTTTAAAATGGAAGTGAAACAAATTAAGTGTGAAAATGCCTGATCTGAGTAAATTACTTTATCCATCATTGAGATGTATGAAATGAATAATAAAACATCAAAAATACTTTGTTCTAATGTTGTAACCCATTTATAAAATGATTATCACAAAAAGAAATTTTAGAACTGCAAATGTCAATATTTTTAGACATAAGAAGAAGTTACAAAAAGGTGACAAGATATGTGATGAATGCCGTAAAGCTGTACTTGAGCTTCCAGAGATTCTTACAGATCAAGATGATTTCCATTCAGGCAGCTCAGAATCACCTGAATTAAAATTTCCTGAATTAAAGGCATTTTCGACATCAGAAAAATTAGACACAATTGAAGCTATAAACAAAAGTCTTATTGCTATTGAAGAATCACTCGTTAAAAAGAAACATTTGAGTGGAAGGAAATATAAGGAAGAAAAACTAACGAGATTGAGCAGAGGTTCATGATACTGTTGTACTGTTAATTTATTTCAGTGCCTCATAATTGATTTCTTAAAACTGAAACTGCCACAAAACCTGCAAACCTTAATTACTTTTCAGATGATGTAGCATCCCAGAATAAAAATAAGTCCAATTTCCTTAATCTACTTGATGCTGTTTATCCATCTGGTATGGAGCCCATAGTACTAAAATTGCAGGTGGCAATGGAATCGCTATGTAACCTCACCATCTAAGAAATTGTTATTTATAATAATATGCCCTGCTGATGGGTTCAGAATTTATATAAAGCAGTTGGTACATAATCTAGGAATTACCACCATACTTTCTGATCCCAAGATTGTAAATTTATTATTAAAATTTTCAAACCTATCGGATATTGAACCCAGATTCACTAGTTAGGTGGCAGACATCCTATAATTTGGGAATATACAAGAGGTGAAATTATGCCGTGTTATATTTTATTTATCTGATGCTGTTGATTTAACAATAAAATTATTCTCTTCACTCTGTTTCCCAATATTTTGATGTTAGATCATGATGTACCTGAAAGCTTCACATATTTTGATGTGATGCATATCCATTTCTGCTTTATGATGGCACAGTAGACAGTTTGGTGAGTTGGTCGTTCCATCCTATGAAGATGTTGACACAAGCCAACATGTCCATCAGAATATGGCTACTGATGATATATAAAGAGTTTATGTATCAATTTTTTTATTAATGTTTTATTTTAGGAAGTAATAAGGTTATTTTAATTATATTATTTGGAGTCTGTTTATCTTACCTCAATATTAATGTTCAAGAACAAACCAACATTAATATTGAGGTAAGATAAACAGACTCCAAATAATATGTTTTTATTATTCATGTCATATATCTCAATGATGGATAAATAAAAAATGTTTCTCTTCAAATATGATTTATGTATCGTATCCTCCAGTTAGCTATCATTTGTACTGATTAAATTCTAGTTTTTTGGAGATTTTCCTTTTAATTATTATCTTAGTCCAATGTATTTCTAATGTCCGAACAGTGTAAGTTGCTCTCTATTATGAACATGCCCTTTATTTAAGTGTAGTCCTTCCGCACTCATCTTTTGTTCCTTATGACGTCACCTATGCAGTTTGAGATGTGCTATTTCCCGATAATTCTGGTGAACTTGCAACAACATACCCAGTTAAAATTTATCCTTAAGTGTCTTCTACTTTGGCCTGGGTGCCAAGTTAGGCCCTCAGGGCCAATCTCTACAGACAGTCGGCAGAGTTGTGATAGGCTTTTTTTTTATTAATTTAATACTTCTCACTGAAGGATAAATTATATTTGAAGAAAAAAATATATGCTTATACTGGGGTTTGAATCCAGGACCTTGGGCTTTCTATGCCAATGCTCTACAACTGAGCTACATGAGCACTCCAATCTAAATGCAAATGTTTCTCTTATCCATTAATTTCCTAGCTCCAAATGCTATGAACTGTTGCTTGATCACGCAAATGACATCTTATTTTTTAAGAAGACTTTTATTGGAAATTTAAACATTACTTTATAAAGCCAGTAGGGCTTCTTTCAATGTTTTTAATATTAATTTAACACTTCTCACTGAAGGACAAATTATATTTGAAGAGAAAAATATATGGTCAGACTGGAGTTTGAACCCAGGACTTTTGGCTTTCTATGCCAGTGCTTCACCAACTCAGCTACCTGAGCACCCCAATCTGAACACAATTTTTTGTCTTATATATTTTTAATTCCTAGTTTCTATTTAAATTTATCACTCACATTGAAGGACAAATTAATTTTTGAAGAGAAAAATGTTCGCCCAAGCTGGGATTTGAACCCCAAGTCTCTTGTTTTCCACACTAGTGCATTAGACCACTATGAACTAGAGACCTGAGGTTTAAATCCCAGTTTGTGAGAATGTTTTTTTCTTCAAAAATTAATTGTGATAGCCAATTATGTTGTACATTTTTATGGATGAATGAGTGCACTTGAGAAATGATATGTTTGTGTGACAACTTAATATCAATGTTATTTGAAGGCAGACATTATTTATTTATGGTTTATATTAAATATTCTATCAAGACTGTAAAATAGTAATTTTCTTTTTGTCATTTCTAAATACTATTGCAATTTAATGTTAACTAATATGATGTGTTTCTTTCATAGTGAACATAATTAAATATTTTTTGCACGATAGTGCATTTTGTCGTACTTACAGCAATGGCGACCATGATTGAAAGTTCAACTTCCTACATTTTGGGATTGCCAACCCAAATAACTACTGTAATATTACATATTACGAACCTTGTGCGGGAACTACAACCACTGCCCCTTATGTATACTACGTATAATGTATATACAAAAATATATCCAAAAGGAAGTATTAATATGTATTATACTAAACAAATCACTGCATTTTAAATGAGCTGAACTTTATTTGAAACAATATAAAACAATAAATATGTACTTGGCACCATTTTATGACTGATTGGTGTCACAGCCTGCTGTAATCTCAACTAATAAACATTGCCCACACTTAAATTATTGTAATCAATGGTAAAGAGAAAAATGTTTGCCTGAACTGGGAATCAAACCCCGGTTCAGGCAAAAATTTTTCTTTAATAGTGAGTGTAGAATATATTTTTAATGACTCACCTCATATGATTTCAAATTTCTTTGATACTGGTGGTTTCAGACAATATCTTGTCCCTCTTCAGTCATGGCTTCCACTGATGAAATTCTGTGGTTGTTGATTTCTCTAAGGACATCACCTCTTGTGCTGCCATCTTTCGTTAGAATTATAAACTTTGTAATTAAATTTTTATCCACTGGAATATCGAAAAAAAAATGTAATTACAAAGTTTATAATTCCAACAAAAGATGGCAGCACAAGAGGTGATGTCCTTAGAGAAATCAACAACCACAGAATTTCATCAGTGGAAGCCATGACTGAAGAACATTCATGCGATTTAATAGGGTCTATTTTAAAAAAATATTATCTGCCTGACAGGTGACAAGAATAAACATTCTAAAAATTAAATAAATAAATAAGACAAGATATTGTCTGAAACTGCCGGTATCAAAGAAATTTGAAATCATATGAGGTGAGTCGTTAAAAATATATTCTACACTCACTATTAATGATATAACCTCATAATGTTTACTTCCCAATATTAATTTAAATATAAAAATTGTTAATAAATTAATGAGTCATTTTAACATCTTACCTCATATTTCATGTTTTTCATGAAATATGAGGTAAGATGTTAAAATGACTCATTAATTTATTAATTAAGAACCTCATAATGTGTTTCCCAATTTTAACTTTGAATAAAAATTGTTCTCTTTACCGCTTCTGTAAAAACTACTTCCCAACCTTGCATTGTAATATACTATTTAGTTAAACAGTTTAGTGTGTCAAGTTGGTTCTCTTCTGCTCCCATATTTTTCCTAGGTCAGGCTTGTCTCTTTATTTTGTAAAAATAGATGAGATTCTAGCTTATCATGTTTTCCTACATCTTCATTTCTGCAAGATTAATAAGTTTTATGCATTGTTATGTAGATCAAGGAGTTTTGTTTGTTTATTAGGTCCTTATTCTACATTTGACCTTCAAGTTGTTTATAAGATAGCTTGTATAGGTTGAAGAAGTATTTTAGTAAGATCTTCATTATGCCCCACATTGTGACGACATTTTGGATAAGTAATTCTTTGTCTCAAGTTGTGGCGATGTTTTGAAGCAGCTAACTCTCTTCATGCACGATGTTGTAGTAACATTTTGAAGGATTAGTGTCCCAAAAAGAATTACTGGTTCAGGTTAGGTTTTATTTTCGGTAGAGCCGGATTCTTTTCTCAGGTCGAAAGTTGGTACACAGGATAGGAAAACACTTTAAAAATCACTAATAACTGATTCTTGTAACAATAGTTATAAATTTATTCATTTTGTAGGTTCCCAGCAGATTAAGTAAATTTAAGTGGTATTATTCTTCACTGTCAATTAAATAAATTATTTTCTTGTGTGAAATCAATTACTCTTGTATTAAATATTACATTTTATCTTGAGAACTCTTCTTGCTTCTATATTTGTTGGAAGTTGTATGCAGAATGACTATGTAATTCTTTAATAGAATTAAAGAACATTATTACATCACATGATGTTATATTTTAAATTCTATTGGTTAATATAATGTTTAAATTTGATTTGTTAAATCAAAAAGTTAATAGTTTTAACATCCAATCAGAATTTAGTATACTTTTATTTAAAAATATTAAGTTAAGCAGGTGTTCTTATTACAGTTATAACAGAAAGCTTTATATTTCTGACAACAATGACTTAAAACAATTTTAAAAGCATTATTAAGAAAGACTGTTATGTAATACAATTTCTTTAATTGTTACTGAGACATTTTTATTCAACAATGAACAACAATTAATTATTTAGATGTTTTTCTTTATTTAAGTTATATTTAAATATTAAAAGAATTTTAAAATATAAAATTATTAACTTAAACTTTCATATTTATTATATTAAAATCTTGCTATAAGGTACATTGTATATAAAATAAGTAATTGTAAATGGGATCAAAATAATTAATATTTTTTTCATAGACCCCTCTCCCCTGTTGCATTTCAACAGTTTATACACAACATTGAGATTGAAGAATATTTTTAAATTGTAGGTGTCTGTGATGGATGGAAGAAGTAAAATTAGATTTGTACCTCTTCAACGTGTAACTGTGTCATATTTATTGTTGAGTCTGCACTGGTTGAATACACGGACACTGGCAACTGTTGATACAATGGAGCAGCTGCACTTGTTGGATGTACGCACACAAGAAGAACTTGAGGTGTTGGATTTAGCAGAAGTTCGCTTGGTATACGGGACCAGTCACTTCAAAGGGCTTGCCACAGGAGGCAATGTGAGTAAAGCAATGGTAAGTTAATCTTTATATTATTATGACATTCCAGTCTGTCTGCTTTTTTTTTCTCTTTTTAAATAGCATTTTCTTACACTCTAACACAGGGGTTGGCTACCTATGTTTTATGAGCTAAGTATGGCTTTTTGAGCATGCCATGCTTCTCTTATATACAAAGAATATCTAATCTAGTGGTTGTCAAATTTTTCATTTGGTGCTAGTGGATATTTTGCAACAAAATTTAACTAGAAGTTGGACTCAGTCATTTAAATAAAAATATTTGTCATTTATGTGACTATTTATTTAACTAAGGTTGCCATCTCTCATCTAGCACTTTAAAATGTTACAGAAACAAAGAAATACCATTTTCTCTCAGGAGCCCTGGATTCATTTCATATTTGTTTAAGTTTTCCATTAGCTGCAAGACAAGTAACATGAATTTATTTTTAAAAAATTATGGGAAGTGGCACTAAGAATGAATATTTTTTTAGGATGGAAAAAGCCAAGGAGCAAGTTCTCCAGGAGGGACTTTAAAACGTGGGACGTAGGTCCCAAGTCTGAAGATTTTCAGGCTCATAAAAGATCCTTAAGCCTGAATAAAAAGGTCTCTAAGCAAAATTTACTGACTCTAACGTCCTAGTAATACCTTAGTTACTGCTGAGTCTCATTGAGACAGTACGTTGACTGTATGCCACTCATTACATCTATGGGCAAATAAGGTAACTAAATTAACTTAGTCCAGTGGCTCCTGACAAAGGAGAGGCTATGGCTCAACAATGGGCTCCGCCATTATAGATAGATAGATAGACCCATATATCATATCCTTTATGCTAATTTGTTTATATGCTAGGTATTGAATATTGACCATTCCATTTTAAAGTCTGTCAGTTTGAAGCAATCACAGTCAACTGTCTTTATAATATTCTTAAATAAAATTATCAGACTCAGTGTGTAATTGTTCAGAAAATTGTCGAACTTGATTCACAAATATTTCTGATTTGTAAACTTCAGACTACAGAAGGCTGTTTTAGCAAAACATTATTACACAATAAATTAATTTAAATAATATTATATAGAAAAGTATCTTACTTCCATTTTATTAATATTCCTTATAAAAATTCCATCAATAAATAGTCTTTTAAAATATCATGCGAGTCATGAATTATTGAAAACTCTTGTGGTATTGTCCATGATAATTTTTTAAGATTACCTTAAGTTGGTTATGTTACTAAACTATGTGATATTTTCAGGCTTTGGCAGGTGAACGTGCATGTTACAATTCAATTGTTAGTTTTGGGAATCAAATGCTTCTTCTGGGAACAAAAACATTCCATGTCTTGACTATTAGAGCATGGAATGAACGCCTTAATCATCTAATCAAGCAAGTAAGTTATTATGAATGTAATATGGAAATTAATTTACATCTGTACGCAATAGTTAACACAACTAAAGAGAAAAATTTCTACCATCACAATGTCTTCCTGATTTAGAATAAACCGAACAATATTATGTATAATAACTGCTGCTGGGACACAGGGATTGAAGAGAGAAAAATTTGTGCTTGCTTAGGGATATGCCTAAATAACTCATTGGTATAGTGTCTGCGCTTACAGGATTCAATTCCTGGCCAAACAGAATTTTTTCTTGACTCTTATAGAAAAAATCACTGATGTTTAATTCAAGATTTAATTAAAATATTTTATGGAATTCTTTATTATTCATTTCATACATCTCAATGATGGACAAATTATATTTGAACAGAAAAATTATATGCTCAGACAGGGTTCAAACCTCAGTCTGAGCGTATAATTTTTCTCCTCAAATATACTTTATGGAAACTGAAATTAAAAAACAAATCCCATTTTAGATCTAAATTTAACAAGAAAAGATTGAATTTGGAATATACAAAAAGAATATACATATAGATAACTATATTAAAAAATTAATGAGTCATAATACATCTTACCTCATATATCATGTTTTATTAAACACGGTAACTATAGTTTTCAAATGATCTTGTCATTTATTTTCAACCGCCATTACGACTACTGGATATTCGTTGGAATCTCCCTCTATAACGTTGCCATATGGTGTTGATTTGATGAACTTCGAGATATCGTTGCCATCTGGTATTGATTTGATGAACTTCGAGATGAGGTCACGTTCATCCGGAATGTCGAAATTCATGGATTTAAATTAGTTCTTCTGAATAAATATTTTCTCCCAAACTGTCAAATCCAAAGGTTTTTCCAAATGTTTTAGAAGTTTAGCTTCTTTTTCAATTTTATGACTTTCCAACAAACTATGTGCGCAATAGCTGATTTTTCAATTTCACCATTTTTAATATTTCTAAAGTGTTCCTTTGTGCGTGTTTAATAAAACATGATATATGAGGTAAGATGTAAAAATGACTCATAATTTATTAATTAAGAACCTCATAATGTGTTTTCCATTTTTAACTTTGAACTACATTAAAGCCTCGGGAACCAACCATTTTGCTCACAAAGAAACAGTGTTCAATAGTATAGATTAGTAAATATACCTATGAGCAAAGAAAATTATGAAAAAGAATACATATAATTAATGTAGCAACAGAAAATGGTTTTGAAGAAAACATGGTACACAAGAAAATAAACAAGTTTAAAAGACAAAAATGAATTAATGAAAGCACACTTATGAAACGAACAGAAAGAACATAAAATTCAAGAAATTCACTTGCCATCCATTGAAACGCCACAAGTTTCAAAAAATTTTTAAGTAGTTTAATATAAGATTAGTACCGAAGAATGAATACAGCCTTTATAGTATAATTAAAATCAACGTCCACTCAAAAGACTTCTGGATGGTGTTTCTCTTGAGGCCGAAACAGGTCAACAAATGGCCTAAATTCGTGAATGTACTATGATGATGATGATGAAAATCAACAAAAATGAAAAAATTGAAGAAGAAAACAAATCAGGAATTTATCAGATCAAATGCAGGGATTGTGACAAAATTTACATAGGAAAAACAAAAATAAATTTTAAATCAAGGGTGAAAGAACAACTTAGAAATGTAAAAAATGGTGAAGTGGAAAAGTCAGCAATAATGCTCATGCTTGGGCTGAAAAACATCTAATTGATACAAAAGCCAGTCTTATTAAATAAAAAAAAACAAAAAGAACTCATGGTTTGGGAAAAAATCCACATTAAAAAAAACATGAAAAAGAAACTTATGAACTTTGAAATTCCCACTGATTCTGATTTGATCCGGAGGTTCATCAGTCCACCAACAGAGGGAAGAAGAAGCAGTTCTCCTGATCGACAAGACATCAGTCAACAAGAAATTGCTGAAGATGAAGCTGCCCAGACTTCGAAACCAATATAATTAGAAGACTGAATATGAGGTGAGGTATGAAATATTTAAATTTAAATCTTAGAATTTTTTCTCTTTACTTGTATTAAGTAAATTATGACTTTACTTTTCATAACAGTGAGGTTTAAGTGTTATTCATTTAGGATGAAATTATTTTTTTTTATGTTGTAGGAAAGAAGGTATTTTCTCATTCAGTGGTTCCATTTTGGATTATATTTAGTTTGCACAGACAGTTAACTAAAGACTGCAAGATCTGCCTTGAGAAAATACAATTAATTCACAATTTTTAGTTTTAATAAGGTTCACTTCTCAAAATTAATAGGTAATTACAATATGAGGTATACTTGATATCATATTTTGTTTTCTCACCTGCACATGTTTGTCAAAACATCTTCACCATTATCAATCCGAAATCAACTGCTATGTAAGCCATTGGAAGTTTTGTTTGAGAGAATATATATTCAGAAGAATAAATACATTTCCATGAATTTTGTATTTCTTGGCAAGCATTATTTGATCTTGAAGTTCATCCAAACAGCATCATGTGGCAATTGGAATGTTGGTATTGATGGCGTATTTACAACAGTGGAAGTCTAGCTGACAATGGAGAGGATGCCTCCAAAACTAGTCTTGGTGAGAATCGCATTATTTATGAGGTAGGAATATACAAGACTTTCAACAGTAAACGCAGCAATCAGTTTCTTGGTGATAATGTGAAAATTTATTTAGAAAATAAAAGAAAACAAATCAGGGATTTATCAGATTAAATGTGAAGAATGTGAGAAATTCTACATAGGAAAAACTAAGAGAAATTTGAAAACTAGAGTGAAAGAACATCTCAGGAATGTCAAGAAAGGGGAAGTAGAAAAATCTGCAGTGGCTGCCCATGCATGGTCTGAAAAAATCTTATCGAGAAAGAAGCTAAATTATTAAAACAAATAGAAAAACCAAAAGAACTTACTGTTTGGGAAAAGATCTACATTCAAAAGAGCGAAAAGAAGAAATTGATGAACTTTGAAATTCCTGGTGAGAATGACCTGGTTTTGAGGTTTTTCAGTCTGCTCTTCAAGACGACAGAACAACAGTCGTGACGATACTGAGGATGGAACAGAAACTATGTTCCGAAACTAGTTTAAGTCAGATAAGAAGAACAATACGAGCTGAGTGATAAAAAATTCACCTAAATGAATATACCTCATAGTGTGAATTCCTAAAATAAGTAATGTGAAGATGTTTGCTGAAAGATTTTCGAGGTGAGAACACAAAATATGAGATTAGGTTTACATTACTAATTCAATCTCTTAAATTTGATTTTGTTTTTTTGCAGAATCGCTATTTGGATGCACTTGTATTAGGAATGGATTTCTACCAAGATAAAGCTAAGGCAGTTGTAGGGCTCAAGGGACCAAAACAAAAAAGGAAAGAAATGGCTCGGGACAAGGTATGATAAACTGATTGCTATAACTAATATGCTAGCAGAAGTTTCTGCAATAAAATGAGAGGACTTACCATGATAGAAGTAAATAAATTATTATACACAGCTAAGCTAGTACAATTTACTATAGAGAAAAGTTATAAGAGGAAAGTTTCTGCATGAATGGGATTGTCTCTGAATGGCTCAGTGGTCAGAGCATCAACACAGAGAACTGAAGATTCAGGATTTGATTCGTGATTCAGGCATATATTTTTCTCTTAACTACAAATTGTACTAGCTTAGCTGTGTATAATAATTTATTTCTATCATAATAGTAGCTTTTAGCTGTATTTAATTTTCATATTGTCTTCTAGAATAAGTTACCCATAGGCAATGTGAATAATGGTTCACCACTCAGGAATTAGGGAATAGAGTGAAAAAGTTATAAGAGAATATTTCTGTGTGAATGGGGTACAGATGTCAGAATGTTTCAGTGGTCAGAACATCAGCATGGAGGGCTGAAGATTTGGGCTTTGATTCCCGACTCAGGAAGATGCCTCTCTACTATAAATAGCACTTTAGTACTCTCTACTATAAATACATGTTTTATTGAATACCCTATGTCATAAAATAGCAAGCCATACATCTCAAAATTTCAGTCAAAATTAAATATGAAGGCTATATGTAATGAAGTTCATAGATACATTCTTCCTGCTTGTATTTCAACCTGCTCCCACGAGTGGTGCTGTCATAGCATGTTTTCAAAATGGCTGCTGCACTTGACATTCATCAGAAACAACATGCTATTATAGAATTCATCTGTTATGAGAACGAGACAGTGGGAAACATCCACATGAGGTTGAAAAAAGTGTATGGAGATGCTGGTGTTGATCACAGTACAGTTAGTTGGTGGGCAAACAGATTACGTGATGAAAGAGAGCACACCAATATTTGGGATAATCCTCGCAGCAGCAGACCCCACACTGCACAAACTCCTGACAATGTGCAGAGAGTTAACGTTATGGCTTTGGCTGTGAAAGAATTGTCACGCTGAAGAAACTTCAAGCTTGAGTGCATCATGTTCGACCACATCGGGAGAAGCATGATGTTTTGCTGTTGTACGACCATAGCGTAGTGGTTAAGGCACTGAGCTACAAGCCGGAGGGTCGAGGGTTCAAGTCCCGTTGGGGTCAGGATTTTTAAACTGACCCAAACCCTCTGGCGGCACTATGGCCCTGGGGTCGACTCAGCCTCTAACGGAAATGAGTACCAGACGCTTGTTCTGGGGGTAAAGGCGGCCGTCACGCAGGGCTGACAACCCGGCTGACATAAAGTGCCGATTGTCTAAAAAGTGGGAGCCTTAACCTCCTACTACCCCAAGGGCCTCTGGGCCTGTTGTGGGATCACTTTACTTTACTTTACTTACGACAATGCATGCCACATGTCAATCACCATACCATGAAAGAGATCAGAAAACTTGGATGGATAAGCATTGAAACACCCGCCTTACAGTCCTGACCTGACTCCATGCGACTACCATTTCTTTGTTACATTGAAGGAATCCCTTTGTGGAACAAGGTTTGAAGATGATGACTCCCGCATGAAAGCTGCTAATCTGTGGTTCAAACGTGCTGGTCGAGAATTTTACCATGCAGGTATACAGATCCTAGTTCCAAGATGGCATAAGACAGTTGAAAAGGATGATGATTATGTAGAAAAATGAAATGTTGTTACTAAAGCATGTATCTACACATTGTAAAAATAGGAAAGCTGTAGGATGAAAATGTAATTTATAAATAAATGCTGTGCATTTCGGAATTCCCAAAAAGTTAGTTAGACTTATACGAATGTGTCTAAATGGCTCAACGAGTAGGGTGCGTGTAGGCAAACAGTTTTCAGACACTTTTGAAATCCAGAATGGGTTGAAGCAAGGAGATGCACTATCTCCTCTACTATTTAATTTTGTACTAGAGCATGCCATTAAATCTTTAGAGAATAAGGAAGGCTTACAACTGAATGGTATTAATAAGCTGTTAGTTTATGCTGATGATGTGGTACTACTGGCCGATAGCGAGGAGATACTGAAGGCAACACGCACACACTATTGAGTAACACTAAGAAATTAGGACTGGAAGTAAATATCAGTAAAACTAAATATATGGTCACACGTAGAAATACATTATATAATGGAAATGGACAGCTAATGACAAATGAGGGAAATTTTGAGGAATTGGCTGAATTCAAATACCTAGGAACAATAATCACAAATAGGAATGAGATGCCCAAAGAAATTAAACATAGGCTCAATTCTGGAAATGCATGCTATTATGCATTGCAGAGACTTTTGATGTCCCAACTCCTTTCAAAAAACGTTAAGCTGAAAATATATAAAACTATTATTCTACCAGTTATATTATATGGGTGTGAAACATGGACTCTTACTTTAAGGGAGGAAGGAGATTACGAGTATTTGAGAATAAAGTTCTTAGGAAAATTTTTGGACCAAAGAGAGATGAACAGACAGGTGAATGGAGAAGACTACATAACAATGAACTACATGGTCTTTATAGGAAGCCAGATATAATAAGAACAGTTAAGTCCCGTAGACTGCGATGGGCAGGACATGTTGCGCGTATGGGGAATGAAAGACGTGCATGGAAACTTTTTGTAGGAAAGCCAGAAGGAAAACGCCCAGTTGGTAGACCAAGAATGAGGTGGGAGAACAACATTAACTATGATTTGAGGGAAGTAGATTATACAGGAAATGATTGGAAAGCATTAGCTCAGGATAGGGATGTATGGAGAGCTTATGTCCGCGCGGCCATGAACCTACGGGTTCGATAGTGCCAGTGAGTAAGTAAGTAAGTATGCTGTGCATTACTTTGGACCCTCATTTGCGGATATGAGTATGATTAAGAAAAGTTTCTTGGGTTTTCTGTGTCGAGGATTCAAGATTGGCCTCTGGTCATTGATTCCGATGTTTCGACATGATCCCGTTTGCCATAGGTTTGAGTTATTGGTATAATTCTTATGTACCATCAGAAATATATATATTGGACAGTGACTAGTAATCCATGTGCTTCGAACTTTATAGGAATTAATCACTATGAGGTTTAATTTATTATGAAATCGAATGTTTCCTACCTCTCCTCATATAAATCTTCTAAGTAGATTTATATGAGGAGAGGTAGGAAACATTTGATTTTATAATCCATGTGCTGTTAGTTAATCACTATTCTTGATATCTTCTACATTATTTTGGAGATGACATGGTAGGCAGTGTGAGCAGTCTTCCATGTAGGTGATAATCTTTGGGCATCATCCCAGGTGTTCATAGAGTGTGATCTTTTCTCAATTTCTATTGCTTCCCTGTAAATTCTTGACTTTTCATGGTCTATTTTAGCCAAGTTCTAGATCCTGTAAGGTCAATATCATGTCCTTTCTGTTTCATATGTTGAACCAGAGTTGAAGTAGGTTCTTGATGGTTTTTTGCAGCCTTATGTTCTCGTATTCAGCAGAAAATTTGACTGTTGTATGTCCGACGTATGTTCTTTCAATGAGGTGCAAGGGATCTCGTAGATGCCTTGAGATTCTAAAGGTATTTTATCTTAAGCACACCTGAATATGTTGGAGATAGTGTTTCCAGAGCGGAAGATAGTTTAATCTGATATTTTTGTAGTATTCAGCTTATTTTATTGGTAGTACCCTTCTTACATAGGGTAAGAAGGCAGTGCCTAAGGTCTACTCTTTCTTCTCCGATGTGCTTGGTTTGTTTCTTACTTCCTTAAACACTCTTTTAACTTAGTGTTCTGGATAGCCATTGGCTAGAAGTGCTTGTTTCAGATGGTTTCCTTCTTCATGAAGATCTTTGCCTGTTATTCACAGCAATTGAATAATGAGAATGTTGATTACTGAATTTATCTGTGCCAGGTGGTGGTGTGATGCGACATTTAGATATATATCAGTATGAGTCAATTTCCGATATACAGTGTGTGCAAGTCTTCTTCGGATTTTCTCATCATAAGTATATCTAGGAATGGTAGCTGCTGTTCTTGTTCGAATTCCATGGTGAATTGTATCTGTTCATGTTGGCTGTGTAGATATGTCAGGAATTCGTAAAGAGCAGATCTATCATGAGGCCAGATTACAAAAGTATCGTCAACATATCTCAACCATAATTTTGGTTTCAGCGTTGAGGATTCAATAGTCTTTGTTTCTAAACAGGTTATAAATAAATTGGAGATAACAAGCGAAGGGGAGATCCCTTTAGTGCTTCTTGTATTTGCTTGTACATCTGTCTTTTTACCTGACGTAGGTGTTATTTAAACAATGCTGAGTCATAGTATAATATGGGAAATAACATTATGAAGTTCTTAATTCATAAATTAATGAATCATATTTTTACTTGAAAACTAGTTCCAATGTTTAAAGAAACATAAAATATGAGGTAAGATGTAAAAATATGACTCATTAATTTATGAATGCTGAGTCAACTCACTGATATAGTCCAGTGGCTTGATCTCTGATTTGATGTTTTCTAAAGCTTTGTTGACAGGTACTTGAGTGAACAGAGAAACAACGTCAAAGCATACTAGATGATGTAAGAAATGTTCTGCATTCTTTACATAAGAGTCGGCTTCTTCTGCATATGGTTGAAAATATTTAGCTATGTTCTATAGTTGTGAGTCAGTTGAGCTCACATTTGGTCAAAGAGGAGCATCAGCTTTGTGAATCTTATGAAGACAGTAGATTTTTGGATAGTGGCCAGAGGCCAACTTTGAATCCTTGATGCTGAAAACCCAAGAAACTTTTCTTAATCATATATATAATAAACAAAATTTAATCAATGTAATATAAATAATAGTCCCCCATTATAGCTGAGCGGTTTAAGGCATCATACCTTGGTGCAGAACTACAGGGGGATGTGCTGGTTTGAATTCCCATGGAGAAGACAATTTTCTCATAGAATTTCAGATAGTATTGAACAGATGCTCACTCAGCATCATGAGGAATTTGGATAGCTATAATAAGTAGCAGCTCCAGATTGATAAATCCAGTTATAAAAATTCCCACAGAAAATGATTTGATTTTGAGGTTTTTAAGTCTACCTACAGAGGGAGCAAGAAACGGCTCTTCAAGATGATAAAACAATGGTCATGAAATACTGACGATGAAAACTGGAAGATCTGACATGCTGATCACATATCACCTCTTTTCTGCTGGATGATCTGTAAATATCACAGATGGATGTATGGCTGGCTGATTGGCTAAGGACATTCTAGGCTCGACATACTATAGAGTTTTTACAAACAATAATTTTTAGTAATATTGGTTACTAGTCTTCTTCTTGTTTAATAATTTATAACAATCATATATTAACATGCCTTGTCACGCAGCAGGTCTGGGTTCGATCCCCGATTGGGGCAGTTTTTCTGGGTGAGGTTTTTATCAGGGTTTTTTCTCTCCTGTAAGACAAATGTCAGGAAAACTTTAAGGCCCAAACGGTCCCTGAAATCATATGGCCGTCATCATCATCCTTATCATTATCATCACCCTTCACCGGTGTGGAAAGCAATGGGAAGCTACCACACCTACAATTCCCTAGTAAAGCTACAAGCATAGCATGAAAATGCTATGATTGCAGTGAAAGACCTGCCTTCGGGCAGAATTACTATGGATGGATGGATATCAACTTTACAATAATTTAATTGTGTTCATTAATTTACTTATTTTTATCATAATAATAGCTTTAGCTTCTCAATATTAATTTAATAAATAATGCTATAGCTGTGCGGAGTCCTTTCATGTCTTCTTAATATAGAAGCCAATCAATGTGTATTTGTGAATGATGATTCATTGCATTTGAATGTGGGACCAAAAGAGTAAGGTAAAGGGAAGATTTATGTTTGGATGGGAATGAAGCCTGAATTAGCTCAGTGGTCAGAGCATCAGCACAGAAAGCTGAAGGTTCGGTGTTCGATTCCCGGTTCAGGCAAAAAATGTTCTATTTAATTAAAATTACAGTGGGAGAAAACACTATGAGGTATTTACATTAATAAATGAGTTGGAGAAAATGCTTTAACATCTCACCTCACAAAGTTGCTTGTCTTCACGATACCGGTTTCAAAAGTAATACTATACTTTTGAAACCAGTATCGTGAAGACATGCAACTTTGTGAGGTGAGATGTTAGAGCATTTTCTCCAACTCATTTATTAAAAAAAATGTCTCTTTACCATTGATTACAATAATTTAATTAGTCAGAGTTTTGTTTAGGAAAAAGATGACTGTCTCTGAAACATGTCCAAGAGGAGGTGAGGTGTAAAGTTTTCAATTCATATTTCTGTTCTATAGAGTTAATGATCTTTAATGTTTGAATTCTACTCTTTGTGAAATTTAAATTACTTATTACCTCGACTTTACCATGAGTAATTTGCTTTAGGGTCTGTACTATATTCTCTGTTTATTTTCTTAGTTTTGGTTAATCTGGATGACATTTGATCGCAACTAATCCAGATAAACAAAGTTCTACCATACTTTCCAAATATATAGGTGTTTCAAGTAATACAAGTAGACTTGAGATTGGTCTACTATTTTTGCTATTTGCTGCTGTTTTATTTAATGATGTTCTTCAATAGCTAAAGTCATTAAAGTTACAATTCAAATCTGGGCATAAAAAGGCTGACAGAATTTGCTTTAGGTTTTTATTTTATTTTTCCTGGCGTGACATTCTTTAATATGACATGGGACCCAGAACTTTAGATCCCTTCGAAAGAAACTAATATTTAGGATTTTAAGCCTTGAAAAACCCATCAACCCCAATCGGGTTTAAATCTATGTACCTTAGAACTAGAGATGAACATGATAACCACTAGACCTGATTGATCCTTGTCCATAAAACATCAGCATGACAAAATACTGAACCATGGACTAACAGCTCAGAAGTATGTTATGTTATTGACTCTGGCAATAGAAGCCAAAGACATTACAAGAGAGATTGTTGTTTGTAGAGTGAAAATTTTATAATAAATTATGTTATGTTAAATCAGGTGCTGGAGATATTACATATGTATATTGAAGAAGTGTTAGAACCAGGTGGTGGTGATATTGAACTCTGCCAGGAAGCCTTGCCAGCTTGTATTGAATACTGCATAGAACTGGAAGTTCCGTAAGTTAATAAATAATTCATAAAAGCATCAAGTGTATTATGGAGGGTTGTTTCTGATCTCTGATAACAAATGATTTTTATGTTTTACCTTAAGAAAAGCCATGTCTCCACCATCGAGCATGCTCTAATTGATGGCTCTTCACCTGAGCTATGGTTCGGCATTGGAGTTTCCGCTGCAGAAGACTCTTATGCAGCACAGCCATGTCTAGAAGTTCCCACTCCTCTTTATATGCTTTCCAGAGACCATCTATTGTTCGAGGACGCCTGTTTCCCAGTGCTCTTTTGAAGAGTCCAAAGACACAAAGTCCATCGGTGATGCATCAGGAGACTTCACTGGGATGTTGCTGAATGGAATAGCATGTATTCCAGTTTCCTGCTCCATTTCTCCAGGAACGCCAAGGTTGAACCCGAAGTGTGACTGGAGACCTTGTCTTGGTGCACCCAGACTTGGTTTTGTCTGTACCATAGAGAGCTGGGATTTCAGTCGGGTAAATTGGGCTGAGAACTTCTTCCTGGTAGTACTGGGAGTTGATTTTGGCCTTTTTAGCTACTCTACGAATGGTCAGTTTTTCATTGTAGCAATATCCCGCGATGACCATAAATCCATTGGAAAAACTTTCTCTGCATTCGGCATACCACTTTTGAAATTTTTTTTCACCCTTTCTCTATAGTAAATTGCCCGGGGTTTGTTGCAGTCTCCTAGATAAACATATGCTTCATCAAGTGTGACCAAAAATTTCCATTTTTCTCCTGCCAGGTGCTTTTCATAGTTTCCTGCTGTTGGTGTGGCATTCGGCAATGTGACGTGGCAACAATTTATGAACCCTGCTTTTGTGCCGGTTCTCCATGTTTAAATCTTTGTTTATTATGGTGTTTACAGTTTTAAGGGATATTCGCAATCACCCTTTGTGTGGCAGGGTTACCACCAGAGATAAGGACCTTGACCTTTATGATTACGTCTGGGGTGCGGGTAGTAGCAGGTCGTGGATTTGCCCTTTTTTTTTCCTTTTGGAATTAATCCCAAGCAACCCTTTCCTTTTTTATTAAGCACTGAGCTAATTCCACACTTTGATACCATAAAAGTACATTTTTGCAAGCCTCAATAATCGCAGAATAACTATAATTAGCATTGGAAAGGGCAGTAATGTACCCTTCCCAAAACGGGTCTATCTGATTAGGCATTGTGAGAGCAACACGCATGCGAGTGTAACAGAAGCAGCACACTGACTGGTTTGATCACTTCACACACTCCTGTCCTGATGACTAACACTCCAACATCACAATCTACTTGGCAAATCGTTATCAGAGATCGGAAACAACCCTCCGTAGACAGTAAATGATGATTTAAAAAATTAGAGATGTATAAAATATCTGGTTCAAATGGAATCCTAGTAGAACTCAAAAATCAAAAAAGCATCATCATCATCATAATTGGCTCGACAGCCCCATGTGGGCCTTGGCCGCCTTCAGAAACCTTTGCCAGACTTCCCTGTTCTGCGCTTCATTCTTCCAGTTTTTTATTTTTAAAATTTTAATGTCTTGAATTATACCATCCTCCCATCTTAATTTAGGTCTTCCAACTTTTCTGGCCAATAGTGGTTGTTCATTGTAAATTCTTTTTGTAATCCTTTTGTTGTCCATGCGAATAATGTGTCCAGCCCATGCCTATCTATTAACTTTAACAAAATTCAAAATATCTGGCTGATTGTACAATTTATACAATTCATTATTGTATCTCTTTCTCCATGCATTATTTCTTTCGCGGCACCAAAAATGGATCTCAGTATCTTCCTTTCAAACGCCCTAATAATTCCTCATCAGATTTCAACATGGTCCAAGTTTCTGATGCATAAGTTAACATTGGTCTAAGGAGAACTTTATACATGAGTATTTTTGTCCTTCTAGATATAAACTGAGATCTAAACATTGTCCTGAGTCCAAAAAAACACTTGTTTGCAGCCATGATCCGTAGATGTATTTTCAGCCGAATTGTCATTTCTACAATTTACTTCAGATCCTAGATAAATAAAGCTATGAACCAGTTCAAATTTATATGTGCCAACTTCCAAACTAGATGGGCACGCTTCACATTTACCTTTAATCACAGGCATATATTTTGTCTTGGCCTGGTTAATTTTAAGATTCATTCTTTTTGCTGCCTTCTCTAGGCTAATAAATGCATCCTTCATGGCTAATTGACTTCTTCCTATTATATCTATATCGTCGGCATATGCAAGAATTTGCACAGATTTATGAAAGATGGTTCCCCTTATATTAAGACCTGCGTCTCTTACCACTTTTTCAAGGGCAATATTAAAAAGTAGACATGCAAGAGAATCTCCTTGTCGTACTCCATTTTTTGTATCAATAGGCTCAGTTAATGCATTATTAATCTTAATCTGACATTTAGTGTTATTCATTGTTATTTTAACCAATGCAATAAGTTTCATAGGTATTTAAATTCTTGCATTGCTGCAAATAATTGCGCCCTGTCTATACTATCATATGCCGCCTTAAAATCTATGAAGAGGTGGTGTGTTTCTATTCCATATTCATTGCATTTTTCAAGCATTCTGCGAAGGGTATGGATTTGATCCACGGTGGACCGTCCCTGCCGGAAACCACATTGATAATCACCAACCACATTTTCTACATACGGTACCAGCCTTTTAAATAAGATGTTCGAGAATACTTTATAAGCGATACACAAAAGGCTGATTCCCCTATAATTGGAACAAGTCAATATATCACCTTTCTTCAGTATAGGGCATATTATGCTCAAATTCCAATCTTCTGGTAGACTCTCCTCATTCCATATTTTAACGAATAGTTGATGTAGTTTTTCTACATACTTTGTCCTGACTGTTTAATCAATTCTGCCTGTATCAGATCCTTCCTGGTGCTTTATTATTCTTTAACCTACTAATGGCATATTCAACCTCTTCAAGAGTTGGAGGATATTCTACAATTTCGGTCATTTCATAGTTAGTTATTGAAGCTGTAGAGGCTGTAGAGATTGTTGATATATACTGGCCAGGTACTTCTTCATTCAGAAGCTCATTAAAATATTCAGTCCATCTTTTTAAAATTCCTCTATCATCACTTAAAATATTGCCTGCTTTATCTCTACATAGTGTGGATCTTGGCTGAAAGATATTCTTGTTTTTATTTAGTTTCCTATAAAATGCTCTGCTTTCATTTTTATTTCGCAGCTCTTCCATTTCTTTCAATTCCTTATCAAAGAACTCTCGTTTTCTTCTTCTTGTGAATTCTTTTTTCTTCAAGTCTTGCAAGACGATATTCATCAATGGCTTTGCGAGTATTTCTTTTTTGCAGCATTTTCCTGTAAGCCACATTTTAATATTAGTCACATTTTCACAGTCAGCATCAAACCAATGATTGTATTTGATTGTCTCAGCTTTGCCCAACACCTCAGTTGCCGTTTCTGTTACTATCCTTTCCAAAGCCTTCCAGCATTCACTAACACTCTCACTATCAGTGATGTCCTTTAGGCTCTCATCAATTCTTTGTATATATCTAGATTTAATGTCGGTATCTACTAGTTTTCCACAGTTAAATTTTCTCATCTGTTCTCCATGGATCCTTTTTGCATTTGAGATGCGGCTTCTTATACATGCAATGACTAAGTAATGATCCGAGTCCACATTTGCCCCCCGATAGGTCCTAATATCAGTAAAATTTGAAAAATGTCTAGTATCTATGACTACATGGTCAATTTGATTAAAAGTTTTTCCATCGGGTGACTTCCAAGTTCTCTTGTGGATATTCTTATGCGGAAATACCGTACTAGCAATCACCATACTTCTAGATGAGGCAAAATTAATTAATCTAATGCCATTATCATTAGATACTGCATGTAGACTATTTGTTCCTATTGTAGGTTTATACATGCCTTCCTTGCCTATTTGTGCATTCAAATCACCTAAAATAATTTTAATGTCTCTTTTAGGACATTCGTCATAGATTTTGTCAAGCTCATCATAAAATCTTTCTTTCTCCTCTTCGTTCTTCTCATTTGTAGGTGCATGCACACATATAAAACTGTAATTAAAGAAATGTCCTTTAATCCTTAGGATACAGCTTCTAGGTGACTTTGCCTTAAAATCTATTATTAGATGTTTTATCCTCTTATGAACTACAAATCCTGTTCCAAAAGCATGGTCTTTTTTGTGACAACTATAAAAAATTGTGTGGCTTTTCTTTTCTAAAATCCCATTCCCTATCCACCTCACTTCTTGCAATGCTAGTAAATCTAGTTTATATAAATCTAATTGTTCCAGTAGCACTTTCAAGGCACCAGGTCTATATAAAGATAAAACATTCCATGTTCCAATTCTCATATCCTTTTATGTATTTGCTATGTCGTCGTAGAAAGTTCTGTCCGGCATATTGTTCTTCTGGTTTCGGGACAGTTATTTTTTAACGGTATAGGGGTGTCAACCCTATGTCCAACCCCCAGCTATCCTGGAGGACCGATGTTTTCTGTCAGGGTTGTCTCCCTTAGTTGGCCAGTCCCGATTTTTCAAGCGTCAGAAACTCACTTTTCGCCCTTGCACCACTTAGCTTTAACCAGGAGCCACGACGAGGACGTGCATGCATCGGACTTGGTAGGAATCAATGGCATTTCTCAAGTTTTAGTAGTATATACCCGCCAACAAGGTATATACCCTCGAGACCACATACTACCCCTTTGGCTCCCAAAATCAAAAAAGCAGGGGGAGAAAAATGAGCAGACAAGAAACACCAGTTATGGTGGCCCGGAAAGCCAAGGGTCCCGGGTTCGAGTCTCGGTCTAGGCGAAAATTTTTCTCTTCAAATACCAGTTATGGTACTTAATATGATTTGGGAAAAAATTTTCCAATTGAATGGAAAGAATTATCGTACTAATCTATAAATAAAGAAGATAAAACTGATTCCAATAATTTTAGGAACTATATGAACTCCGGCTATGAAAGCCTAAGTCAATAAACTATAGGAGTATTTAATTTTAAAAGTAAATTATTTATCACCTGACCTTGTATCTTTTTAATTCCATTTTGAATTCCCTTTATTCTTCCTAGACTTGAGACATCATACAATTAAACTTATATAGGAAATATTTCCTACCTAGTTTAATTTATAGGTATTTGATTACTTTCATCTTCGTAAGTTATTATAAATTACAATAAGAAGTAACATTATGAGGTTGTCTTAATAAATAAGGTGAGTCTGTTGCATCGTACCTCATAAAAGTTGAATTCTTTTAGCACATTCAAAACATATTGTGTTGTGAAACATGTTCTAGAAGAGTAAGAAGTATGAGGTGAGTCAAGAAACAACTCAACAAAATGTCCTAGAAGAACTCAACTTTTATGAGGTACTCGTAAGATGCAGCAGACTCACCTTATTTATTATTCGTACATTTTTTTAACATGCTCTATTGAGAAGCAAAAAGCAAAATGAGTTATGATCCCAAATGCAGCAGTTAAAAAACATTATTATAACATATATATTAGTATCCAGGCTTACTCTTTATATTGTCAACATTATAGATGAACATCAATGTGGATATACAGAAATAGGTCTACAATAGTTCAGATTTTTTTATAAGATATATAAAAAATGAGAATATGATGCCAGTGTATATCAACTATATGTAGGTATCAAGAAGGTACTATGATTCAATTAGGAATGAGAATTTGTATAGTATCCTGATAAAATTTACATTTCCTAAAAAATTAGACTTATCCATATCCATCTAAATGACAGAAGATGTAGGGTACAGGTAGATAAACAGTTTTCAATATTACATTTGAATTTCACAATAGCTTAAAACAAGGAAATGTATCTGCTTTGCTTTAAAATACAATAGGAAGTAACATTAAGGGTCGTATGTTAGAACATTACTCTCTACTCAAATTACTTCCAATCACTAGTGAGCTGATTCACCGTGAGCAATTGCTGAGAACGAATTAACGGCCGACTTATCGGTCATGCACGAGCGTCGACGTTTTCGTAATATTGGCAACGAATTACCCAGAATTCTCAGCGATAAAACCACTTCCGTTATTTTCGTCTGCTATAGAGGAATGCATTTATGCTTGCATCCCGCAAATAATACCGTATACAAACACGTCTGCGACATGCAATATTACGCCGATTCTCCTGTTCTTCCAGTTGAATTCTTTGGTAGACTCTATCAAATTCCTCTTCTCCGTGTATACCGAAAACATGATCGAAGTCTTCAAGGTCCGACATCTTGGATAAATGTTGGATAAAGCAGCAAAGTACATCGATTACCATCGGTTCCCGTTCGGTTCCCTTCGGGATTTTAATTTGAGTTGCTCATGTAAGGTACCTCCGCAGGTACCTTACAAATTTAACCAATTATTATCGCATGAACAGATTTCTGAGTAAGCAAAATCGTATTAGCATACAACTTGCTCAGCAGAGAAGGCATTTTACTGTCTAATGCGTCCAAACATGCGACCCTAAGAGGTTTGTTTAATAAATTAAAACATTTTGTCTATTCATTCTTACCTCTTATAGTTGTTTTTGTCGAACATATGTTTCAAGACTGGTTTTATTTATGTTGCATTATGTTGCACCACCTGGATGTCGATGTCAGCTCCATCCTGTGGTTGGCCAAAGAACCTCCAAACAAGGTCACCCTCCATTGGAATATCAAAATTCATAACTCTGTTTCTGTTCTTCTGAATATAAATTTTTTCCCAAATAGTCAGCTCTTTTGTATTTTCTAACTGTTTTAATAATTTAGTGTCTGAATTTATATTATGTTTTTCAGACCAAACATGAGCAGCAACTGCAGATTTTTCAATTTCTCCATTTTTAATATTTCTTATGTGTTCTTTGGTTCTAATTTTTAGGTTTCTTTTTGTTTTCCCTATATATATCTTTTCACAACCCATGCATTCAATTTGATATATTTCTGACTTTTTATTTTTATCAGTTTTTTCATTTTTGTTGGTTTTTATTAGTTTATTTAAACTGTAGTTATTTTTTGGTGCTAATTTAATATTAAACTTCTCAAATATATTTTGAAATTTATTATGTACCCAGGGGTGATATGTGAATTTCTTATATTTTTTCATAGGTGGTTCTTCTTTTTCAAGATTACTTCTGTTTATCATTTTTGAGAAACAAAAGACAAAGATAAATAATTTGTTAACTAAATCAAAGGGAAAGAAGAATACATCAAATAAAATCAAACATCAGAATAAAACCAGAAATGAAGAAAAATCAGAATCCACCAGAAATTATGTTAAAAATTTTTCAAAGGCAACCTTTAACCTAAAAGAGACAAAATTGTTAGAAAACGGTCTAAAAACAGCAATAGATTATTCCAATAGAATAGAAGAATACATAGTAGACATTGAAAATTCAATAGAAGGGTTAGTTACAGAAGAAAAAATAATCATCAGAAAAAAATGTGAAGAAATTTTGAATAAAATAAAGAATACAAATAAAAACCCAGTTTGTAAGGAAAATTTAAAAACACTCAAAGAAATAAATAACAAAAATGTTGTATATACAAAATCAGATCAGGGTAACCAAATTATAATTCTGGACAAAGAAGATTATCAAAATAGAATGGAAGAACTTTTGAAAGAAAAAGAGTATGAAAAAATTAAGAATGACCCCCTACCAAAAACCATAAAAAAAGTGGAAAACTGTTTTAAAAATGTTAAAATTCTATCCAAGAAAGAAAAATTTCAATTAAAAGTAAGCAACCCAAGAAACCCTAATATACATGGACTTCCAAAAATTCACAAACCTGGAAACAAAATGAGGCCAATAATTAACAATATTGGATCACCAACCTACAAAATTTCGAAATGGCTGAATAATGAATTTAAAAGAATTAATAATTTTGAAAGTCTGCGGATTGAAAATTCATTGGAATTAGTTAAGAAATTAGAAAAAGTGGAAATTGAACCCACAGATAGGTTGGTTTCATTTGATGTAGTTTCACTATTCACAAATGTACCAAAACAAAAAACTTTGGAGATATTGAACAATTGGTTAAGAAAAAAACAACATAGACAGAGAGATCAAAGAAGATTATTTGAAATTAACTGAGTTATGCATTGACCAAATGTTTTTTTACATTCAATGGGAGTTTCTATAGACAAAAATCAGGGCTCTCAATGGGAAACCCATTATCACCTTTCCTGGCAAATTTATTTATGAGCGATTTTGAATGTAAAATCACTAAAGCACATCCCACAATGTTTAAATTTTGGATTAGATATGTTGATGATATAATTTGTATTGTTAAAGAAAAACATGTAGAAGATTTCCTAAAACTATTAAATTTACAGAGTACAAACATTAAATTCACCAAAGAAATAGAAGACAATAAACAAATACCTTTTTTGGATCTTAAATTGGTCAGAAACGAAGAAAAAAGAAAAATTGAATTCAGGATTCATAGGAAAGAAACTCATATGGAAAATTTTATAAAAATCAACAGGGTTCAATCCAATTGGACATAAATTAGCAGCATTTAATAGTTTAACTCATAGATTGGTAAACTTACCCTTAAACGAAGAAGATTTCAAACATGAGAAAAAACACATAATCAAAGTAGCAAGAGAAAATGGGTTTGATGAAAAAATGGTACATAAAAAGATAGAAAAGTATAAAAAACAAAAAATGATAAACAGAAGTAATCTTGAAAAGAAGAACCACCTATGAAAAAATATAAGAAATTCACATATCACCCCTGGGTACATAATAAATTTCAAATATATTTGAGAAGTTTAATATTAAATTAGCACCAAAAAATAACTACAGTTTAAATAAACTAATAAAAACCAACAAAAATGAAAAAACTGATAAAAATAAAAAGTCAGGAATATATCAAATTGAATGCATGGGTTGTGAAAAGATATATATAGGGAAAACAAAAAGAAACCTAAAAATTAGAACCAAAGAACACATAAGAAATATTAAAAATGGAGAAATTGAAAAATCTGCAGTTGCTGCTCATGTTTGGTCTGAAAAACATAATATAAATTCAGACACTAAATTATTAAAACAGTTAGAAAATACAAAAGAGCTGACTATTTGGGAAAAAATTTATATTCAGAAGAACAGAAACAGAGTTATGAATTTTGATATTCCGATGGAGGGTGACCTTGTTTGGAGGTTCTTTGGCCAACCACAGGATGGAGCTGACATCGACATCCAGGTGGTGCAACATAATGCAACATAAATAAAACCAGTCTGGGAAAGCTGACGATAAAACAGAATTGTTTTGAAACATGTCCAAGAACAAATCAACATTAATATTGAGGTAAGATGTCCAGACCAAAAATAATATAATTAAAATAACCTCAAAATATAACTTCCTAAAATTAAATATATGTTTCAAGGCTTCTTAGCCCCATCGTCAGTGATTACAGACTCAATGTTACCTGAATGCTTAATATTTACAACATAAATGAAAACCAGACACGCTGAACAAATTCTGAACTAAAATTATGTGGTTGTATTTTGGAGAACTTCCAACATTTTAAGTGGATTACAAGTACTCCAATTCCAGGAGAGAATATCAGAAATATTGTAATGACAACCTGGTAGCATTGATCAAAAAAAAAATACATAAATGTTCAGGTTTGTTGGCAGGAGAGCTGATCACACAGTGATTGACTTTTATCAAGATTTGAATGAATTGCTATGACAATGCAGGTACATAATTCTCAAATGCTAAACTGTCTAATATCCGAAGACCCTAATCTCAAAATTGGTAGGAAGTAACACTAAGAAGTATTTTATCAAAGATAATGAATTGATTGCTTAACACCTCACCTTGCCTGTCTCGCTTGGACATGTTATGAAGAAACTTTTTCCTCCATCCTCTGCCAAAATCCCTTCTTTAGGCTGAAGATGGAGAAAAAATTTCCTTGTGATAGAGCATGATATTAGGTCACTTGTAAATAATCAGTTCAATATCTTTGTCGAAAGATCCATTAATTTAATTTTATGTATTTTTTCCCCCTAGAGATGTACTGTTTGGGAAATTATGGGAAGCTTGTATTGACCATGCTGCTCAAGCTTGCTATATGGAGTCACTCGAACCATGGCTATTGAATGATCGTCTGTCTGCAGTTCCTCCCTCGATAACACAACAGTTTGTGAGCCACTATGAGAGGCAGGGGATGCTTGAAGCATTGGAGGCTTGTATTGTTCATTTGAATGTGGCATCATTAGACATTGATCAAGTCATGAGGTTATGCCGTGCTAATGGATTGTATGATGCTATGATTCATATTTACAATCGTGGCTTAAAAGATTATATTACACCTCTAGAAGAATTAATGCCAATTTTACAGGCTGCTTTGGCAACAGGCAAGTAAGCAATAGAGATAATTTTAGAACTTTATGATTGCACATTGAAGCCTTTGAGTGAAAATAGTATTTGAGTCTGTAAAAAGAGTATCACAATAATCAAAATGGGGCATTGCAAGTATTTCTTCTACTAACATTTTCTATATAGTTTATAATGGCAAATAGTTTTCTTATACAATTTAATGAATGTTTTATTGAGAAGACTGTTTTGCATTTGTTATTAATGTGTTGGTTTGTGCAGGTAAACAGTTGACAGATAACCACATAGCTCTGGGAAATAAATTACTAGTGTATATAAGTTGTTGCCTTGCTGGTAGAGCTTATCCTCTTTTCTGGTGACATTCCTGCTGAAGATAATCAGCGAGTGAAGCATGAAGTCTTCAAATGTATTACATGTCTCCACAGTAAAAATGCTTCTGATTCTGAACACTCATATCCATATTTGAGGTGAGTGACAATCTCCTAATTCCTGAAACAACAAATTCTGATAAAACATCAAAATAACAAATTTTGTTTGAATCTATCAAACATATTGTAAAAAAGGAAAGTGAAAAACAAATATGCCTTAAATTAACACAGATCAACAAATTGATACAGATCACACAAAAATCTAAAATAATGGTGAAATTAAATTTTTCTTACCTCTCCTCATATAAATCTTCTAAGTTGATCGCGATTTCGAGACTATAACTGTCTCATCCTCAGAACTTTCTTGGCGACTGGTGTTATGTCAATCGGAAGAAACTCTTCTTCTTCCCTCTGTTGGTGGACCAATGAACCTCTGGATCAGGTCAAAATTTGTGGGAATTTCGAAGTTCATAGTTTTCCTTTATTTTTCTGAATGTGGATCTTGGAAAACAAAGGAAAACTTATGAACTTAGAAATTCCCGCAAATTTTGACCTGATCCAGAGGTTCATCGGTCCACCAACAGAGGGAAGAAGAAGAGTTTCTTCCAATCAACATAACACCAATCGCCAAGAAAGTTCTGAGGATGAGACAGTTATAGTCTCGAAATTGCGATCAACTTAGAAGATTTATATGAGGAGAGGTAAGAAACATTTAATTTCACCATAAATTAAACCTCATAGTGATTAATTCCTATAAAAGTTAAATAAAAAATAACTCTAAAATAATTCCTGAATTGCCACAAAAAGCTGCTCTTGCCACTTTCTGTCTTATTATTTGGCATGACTGCCTGCGCCGAATTGGTCGTCACCATCACCAAACTGCCCACTCTGCATAGGATGAGAGAATATGAATATGCATTGTTACAAATTATTGGGATGAAAGATGACTGTTGTCAAATCTGCCAGCATTATATACACAACATATTTATCCAAATATAAGACAACCTTTAGGTAGAATTTTTTATCATTCACCTCATATTGTTCTTATTTGACTATAAACTAGTTTCGGAACATAGTATCGTCATGACCGTTTTGTATCGTATTGAAGAGCCGTCCTTCACTCCTTCCATTGGCAGACTGAAAAAACCTCAAAACCAGGTCATTCTCCCCGGGAATATCGCTCTTTTGAATGTAGATGTTTCCCAAACTTTGAAATTCCCAGGGAAAATGACCTGGTTTCGAGGTTTTTTCAGTCTGCCAATGGAAGGAGCAAAGGATGGCTCTTCAGGATGACAGAACAATGGTCGTGACGATTCTGAGGATGGAACAGAAACTATGTTCCAAAACTAGTTAGTTTATAGTCAAATAAGGAGAACAATGTGAGGTGAGTGATAAAAAATTCTACCTAAATGAATATACCTCATAGTGTGAATTCCTAAATTCAGTAATAAGTCAACCTCCCAATTTTGAAGAAACATTGAGGTAAGATGTCCAGACCAAAAATAATATAATTGAAGAAACTTTTTTAAGAATTTTCTTGATTTACTTATAAAATTTTATTCCATGTTGGTCACCATCACCACTGCTTTTAGCTTTTCATTTCCAGTTGTCTTGATAGGTATACTTTTCTCATCCTTATCATCGACAGTAATATTAGATGACATACCAAAAAAATGGATGTCTGATCCGTATTGTCAATCTAGCTGAACAAAAAATTATGTTGCTTTTGTAAATTAATTACATGGTGGTGAAATAAGATAAGTTTTTCGGCATATTCTATGGGAAGATCCTGTGCAAGTGTTGTTTGCAGCCTCAACATAGGCCTGCTCTTTTCATGATATATGCACACCACCTGACACTAGCTTTAAATAGCACATCATTCGTACTTCCGGGTTTATACAAGCTTATGTTTTATCTTCAGCACCTCTCATTTGAAAGGGAAATCTTCATTTATTTTCAATATGCTCAGTAATTTTTTGGTCCAACGTGTGATATTTCCCCTTCTTTGGCCCTCTAAATGATTTTCAGGATGAATTAGTATTTCTCAGTTTTTCTTTAATTTGTTCCCACTTACGATTAACTTCAGAAACACCAAACATTTTTCCCTGCTGGAGAGTTGTCCATAGCTTTTGCTTCCCTAATTAACATCAACTTAATATTAGCATCATATTGTCTCCATTAACCAATCAGAAACTCATAGTACTTTACTGGAATTTTTACATCTGAATTTTTAGCTTTTAACACTCATTTGAATGCCCTTATGAAAATTATCATAAGTAATGCCACGAGTGATTTCCAATGTATCTAGATAATTTGGAAATCAAGAGTGGCATTTGTTAGGACTATTTAACCCGTCAGTGACGCACCCTTTTACTTGCTTTCCTACTGCATGGACGGAGGCCATTTTAACATTTTAGTATTCCTAGAACACTGATTTGTATAAACGATCATAACTTTTTTAAATATCGATGGATTTGAACGAAATTTATACTTGTTAGCTCAGAAATAAATGAGAAATTTAATACATACCGTATGGAGTTCAGTAGCCTTTATAAACTATTACAAAAAAATTTGAAATCTGAGTTTCTCTCTCATGATACACATTTTTACTAAATAATTTGATTTGCTCACATTGGACATCCCTGTTTCTTTCTGTGAGACACTAAATATATTGTGTGGCATAGTGCTGATTCATCTGTAACTTGTATATACAAAAGCAGCTGACATAACCAAAATCAGAATGAATATTTAGAAGAGTGAACTCAAGCTCAATCTTGTGTCAAAGCACTAGCAATGTTTATACTTAGAATCTGAATTATTGCTTGGATTCGTATAAAAATTCTACAGCAGTTATTTACAACTACATAGACCATAAAAATAATTTTCTCTTATTTTAGTAGTATTAATTTTAGAAATAAAAAATCACATCACCTTAGTAGTTGAGCTTGGTGTGATACAGCTCTTCAATACACAGACCTACATCACATTCCTGGCAGCAATAAACAGATGTCTTTCTTCTCCCATGTTTAGTATAAACAACACACCTCCTTTGAGGTTTCAATTTATCACTTTTAGGGGTAATTTTTCTGATGAAGTGTCTTTTAGGTTACGACTAGCCATAATTATGTATATAACGCATGACACCGCGCCTCAGACTGATTCCTTGTAAGTAACATCTATTTGAAAGAGGCAAAATAAATCAGGTATTCCCCTAAACAGGTCGATTTATATATCAATCGATAGCTTGTATATCATTTATCGACCTGAAAAATTAGATTGTGTATAAGTTTATTAGAAGCCCTGCAGAAAGCAGCACAAAGCTAGGTCTGTGTGCCATCAAGTGTTGAAGTAAGAAACTACTTCAACCTCAATACCACATGAAAAAAATGTGATCACAGCTGATTCATACACTTAGAAAGGAAACTAAGATCGTAAGCTTCAAAATTATATTGTTCATATGCAAATATAAGAATATACAGCAGTAAAAAAACAAATGAAAAGATCGCGCGCATTTAGAGAAAATTACGATTACTTCAATCTCATCTGATTTTTTAAAAAAATAATATGAAATTAAATTTTAAACAAATGTTATTTTTATTCATATGTCCTGAAAGCTCATAATTTCTACGTTAAACACAAATAAATTACATATTTGTAGCTTCAAAAATGTACGATCCAGAACAAAAAGAAAACACACCTGCATAGGTCTATACCACGTATAGATGTCGGCAATAAGTGGGGAAGAGAGGGTCTATACCACGTATGGATGTCGGCGCTGACGGGTTAATGAATAAAATTAATAAATGAATGAGTCATTTTTTTAACTTTGAATAAAATTAAGCTGTTTACTCACAGATCATTATTTAAATATTGTTATTTTAAAATAATTATATATTTAATGTAAACGACGGTGTTTGAAAACAAATAAGAAATGTTTGTTATGTTTCATTTGTTCATCACTGCAATCAGATCATATTATTTATTGCCAAATCGGAATGCAATATTGTAAGACTGCACCCTAGTGGAGAAAAAATTAAACACATCAAACTGTTTATAACCAGCATTGTAGGTTATTAATTAATTTCTGATGTCCTATGATGTAAATATGTCAGTTATATTTTTCTGGAATGTTAATACCTGGGAAATAATATGTTTAAGAAAGTACAAACAATGGTTTCTTTTTATTGTGGTATAATCAATTGCTACAATATTTTTTTTCTATTATATCTTGCAAGCAGTCTCTGGTTACATTCGTGCACTATATATATATAGAATCCATGTGGCTACCAGACTATATATATATATATTCTGGTATCCACATGGATTCTAGGATTCTTACACCTTAATATATAAATTGCTATATTCAACTTATTTCTTAGGAAGTCAGTCACTGCAAAATAATGCTGTGACTTGTTCAGAATATTAAAAAGGAAGAGCTTTCTATAATATGATAAACTTAATTGATAAATATCGGGTGAAACATGACTGTGATTTATTGTAAAACAAGATACATTGAAACATGATTGGTCTTGACTCCCATTTGGGGCATGAGTTAAATAGTCTGCACAACTTTACCTTCTACCATAACAATTTTTTAATGTCATTGTTAAGATTCTTTTTTACCAAAGGCATTTTTTTTTCCTATTGGCTATCATGTTATATTCAATTTCTGTCACATATTATTTGTCTGTGATAATTTCCTAACTGGCAACTGTATACTATGGAACATAAAAACATTCACCTCACAAGTTGGTAGCTATGTAGCCTACTATGCAACGTAAAAAGTTTGACCTCAACCAGGCTTATTTCCAAGTCTGTGAATTTAACATGAGCCATAATTTTTGGATTTCAGATTTTGGAAAAAAAGGTTGTCTTATATTTGGGTAAGTACAGTATGTACTTCTTTATGTTTAAGGATTTCCTGAAAAGAAAATGTTTTCAAAATAATTATTTATTTAGCAAATGTAGGAACTGGCAACAATGCTATTTTCCCTCTGGCATCCCAGTTGGCAAAATCCTACCTTCTTTGGGCTTCTCAGCTCAGCTGTGGGCAGTGGAGCAGATGTTGTTGGTTCATTTCCTGGTGGGGATCAGCACAAAGTCGGCAATTGGTAGAGGTGTTGGGGGAGGCAGTCGTCCTATCATCAGCACTATCTTCTCTATAAATCATTTTCAGAACAACCTTTTTTTTATAAAAAGGCCAAAACTGAAAATGCAATGTTACAAAATATATACTGGATTTAATGGATTTCAACAAATGCACATAATATATATTTACTTGAAACATTTGCATGAGGATAAAACAGTGAACTGTACAAATTCATGACTTAAAGCTGTATTTATAAAATAATATTAAAGATTTGTGTCTCATATTTTGTGTTTTGGATTGTTTGATGTCCTGCAGTTTAATGCATCCCTCATAGGTATAATTTAAGACAAATCAATAATAAAAACATCATAATTTAAGACATTGAAAATATTCTTAAAATTCAGGACACACTTGAACCATATGGGTTAAACAAGACATGATTTTTTTTTTAGTCTATTCAGAGGCTAGAGGGGAAAATAACATAGGAAATCCTTGCATAAGCTACATAAAAATAAGTTTTTTTTTTCATGCTTGTTTCCTAACCAGTGAGTCTGGGTTCAATATCCAGCAAGGTTACAAATTTTAATTGTAAAATTTGCCATCTTGGAGCTAGGAGAAATAGTGGAGTACAATTTATAATAGCTAGATTGTACTCCAGATGCCTGTATTAAATTCCAAATCCCTCCATTCTACATATGTTGATAGCAATTTGTCTATCAGATGCAGGCATAAACCCAGGCAATCCGCTTGCTGCTTTTTAACAGAAGTAGGTTGGCTATGTGCCAACGTGTTTTACCTTCTCCCTTCTCTTTATCATCATCCTTCATATAACTGACACACTTAAACATACATTTACTCAGCGCTCCTCTCTGTACAAGTTGAATGTACAACAATATGTACACATATAATATGAATATACAATATTCTGCCAGGTATTGAACCCAGCTTCACTAATTAGATTGCAAGCATTTTAGAACAGTAGACAAAAGTGAAAAGTTTATTTACTTAATTTTATTTATCAAATGCAAGGATTTCCTATGTTATTTTCTCTCTGCTAATGTGGTGCATAGATTGAAAATAGAATGCAGTAATACCATCTCTCTGACTAACAGAGAACCTCAAGTGCAAAAACTGTAGTGAATGGCATTGAAACACTGTCACTTTTGATTGTATCTAATAGCCTGTGAATTTCCATTGTTATTTTAAAAATACAGTAGGAAGTAACATTATTCCTATTCCATTGTTATGTTTGTGAAAGATCATTGTTTTAATTTTAATCATGTAAAATGGTGATTATGATGAAATAGGTCTTGATTAATTTTAACCGAGCATTTACTATGATGACGAAAATAAAGGAAAAAATCTCACCAATCTGAGGTTGATACTAGGGTATAAATTCAGAACCTTCTGAATATAACTCAAACACTTAACACAAGAGCTAACTTGCTCTTTTAATTTCAATGGAGTTACTGCTTCTTTGCATCTTTTACCCAAAGCAATTTCAAATTTGTCATGAGTATGTTTACCTTGAAAAAAGATTATCCTCACTAGTAAAAATGCAATCAATGCAAGTAATTTATTTTTATTTAATATGTTTTTATAAATATTATTTCGTGAGAATAGTTAATAATAATAATAATAATAATAATAATAACAACAAGAATTAATTGTTATCTCAGTCAAAAAATTAATTTATTCAAGTCAACATTTCAATCTCCATGTGTAACATTTGACATCTCACACAAGGAGATTGAAACATCGACTTGAATAAATTCATTTTTTGACTGAGATAAAGATTAATTCTTGTTGTTATTATAATTTATTTTTGTGTAGGGCATTGCTTCATTTTGATACTCGAGAGTTTTTGAACGTATTGGCATTAGCATTTGAAGAGCCTGAGTTTACATCAGAGTTGGGACTAAGACAAGTGCAGAGGCTTGTAGATATATTACTTCTAGTCATGGTTCAACAAGGTGAAGAATTCACAGTGAGTATTGCTTAACTCTAAAATAGTAAGTAAATCTATTTTAATTAAATTATGATATAATCGAAGCATGTTCAAAAACAAATCTACATTAATATTGAGGTAAGATGAATAGACTAAAAATAATTTAATTAAAATAACCTCAAAATATCACTTCCTAAAATAAAATATTAAATCTATTTTATTTCATACTATGTCTCATTTCAGTATTTTAAGATTTTACAAAAAGCAGGAAAATGGAAAGTTTCTATTTCATGTACTGTAATATTCAGAAAAGCAGACTCTACTATCACCAACATATCAACAAAGCATGGAAATATAACATAGTGAAGGGTGACGACTAAAAGACCATTAGGATCACATTATGCTTATCATCATCCTCTTATCGTGTCCTCTTTTCGGAAGGTCAATTCCAAATATGCTTCCAACCATCTCTATCTTCCCATGCTTTGCTTCTTTTTAGTTCTTCCCATTCGTATCCTCTCTCTTGTAGACTTTTCTTCACTTGGTTAATCCATCTTTCTAGTGGTTGTTTTCCTAGTATCTTGAGATTTAACAGTCTTTGTGGTAGTCTTTCCTTTTCCATTCTTTTTTAAATGTCCAAACCATTTTAGTCTACTTTTTTCTATGTCTTAATTTTTCTACACTTAATGTCTCCCTGATTTTACATTATGCTAATTTTCAGTATTTACCTTTTTAAGGTAGTAAGTATATAATCTAATCATTCAAGAATGATAAGAATTAAGGATTTTTTTAGTCATTGCCTTATATTTTCTTAGAATTCTTGAGAACATGTTTCAGTACCTCTGGATGCTATCAGAAACACTTTCTGACTGTTATATTACTATTGATTGGCAATCCTAGATGTTTCTTCCTCTTCCCCCTTTAGGTAGACCTATGAACTTCCAAATCAAATCCTTTTCCTGGGAATTTCAAAATTCATGACTTTTTCTTTGTTCTTGTGGATGTAAATTTTCTCCCAAACTTTCAGTTCTTTGGATTTTTCTGATTGTTTTAATAATTTTACATTCACTTTGATTCTGTGAGCTGTTGTTAGTATCCCGAGATACTGAAACATGTTCTCAAGAATTCTAATAAAATATGAGTTAAGATGAAGAAAGGTCAGTTTTTTATATCTTACCTCATAGTTTATGTTTTCTTAAACATGGCAGTCATAATGTCGGTTGAAAATGGGAGGTATGTTTCCTCTTGAAAATTGCAGCTCCTGTATTTAAGGAAACATAAACTATGAGGTAAGCTATAAAAAATGACTCATTCTTCATGAATGAGAACCTCATAATGTTATTTCCCATTTAACTATGAATGAGTTAAGATGTTAATGACTCATTAAATTTATAGACACATTTACTTGCAAATTTTATTTTGAAAGTTGATACAATTTGGTCTACAGAGTGATTCAGAAATATGGCTGTATGTTTGATCGCATTTTGTGACAAAAATATTACTATTAAAGGAAATATGATGTTATCATTGGAAAGGGAATCCTTCAAATTACAACAATAGAACAAATAAAAAAAAATCACTGCTCAGGTGCAGCTTGGCGGGTTGATTTTTGTGGGCTAGTGTCGAACGCCTCCACAATTCTCTTCGTTGTTTCTGCATCCGTGCTAATGTGAGGTCTTCCAGGAGTTTTGATTTTGTGCATCCTTCCCGTTTCCAGCAGTCGTTTTCTTCACTTCCCCACAGTCGATGGCTGCAATGCTACGTTAAACTCACCTCTTACCCGTCTTGCGGCCTCACGATCATTAGCATACGTTATTGCCCATGCAGCAATTGTAATTTGCTGTTGCATATTCAATGCCATTTTGACTAATAACGTAAGTTCTACCTACACTGTTTTGTTTTATTCCATTGTTGTAATTTGAATAATTGCCTTTCCAATGGTAATTTCATATTTCCTATAATGGTAATATTTTCATCACACAACGCGATCAAACGTATAGCCATATTTATGATTCACCCCATAGACCAAACAGTTGTCTCCAGCATCCTCATTTCTTGGTTTATTTAATGCATTTAGATAGTAAATAGGAACAAAGAGAAATTTCAGTGTTTTTACTATTAATTTAAAACTTCTCACTGAAAGACAAATCATATTTGAAGAGAAAAATGATATGCTCAGACCGGGGTTTGAACCCAGGACCTTTGGCTTTCTAGACAATGCTCTACTACTGAGCTACCTGAGCACTCCAATCTAAATGCAGATTTTCTCTTATACTTGTTAATTCCTGAACGCTGAATGCTATGAGCATTTGCTCGATTATGCAAATGGCAGCTTCTTATTTAAGAAGAAATTTATTGGTAATTTAAACACTACATTATAAAGCCAGTAGGGCTTCTTTCAATGTTTTTTATGAACTTTTAATTTTGATAAGAATTAAATTAATTGTGATTATTTCATACCTCATACTTCTATATTTCTTTAAATACAGCACTGCAGTATCGGCAATTTCTTATCACCATCATCAGCTGTTTTCACGATTGTCAATTTTTACTTTTGTTGATAATTATCCAAACTGCCATCTGATGTTCTACTAAAGAATTATTTTCTAAATTGCCAGATGGCAGTTTTAAAAGAACATCAGATGGCAGTTTGGATAATTATCAACAAAGTAAAAATTGACAATCGTGAAAACAGCTGATGATGGTGATATGAAATTGCCGATACTGCAGTGCTGTATTTAAAGAAATATAGAAGTATGAGGTATGAAATAATCACGATTAATTTAATTCTTATGAATTTGAACCTCCTAATGTTAAAAATTCCCAAATTTAATATATAATTTTAATTTTGAGCGTACAATTTTCCCTTAAATATAATTTGTTCTTCAGTGAGAAGTATTAAATTAATAATACAAACATTGAAAGAAGCCCTACTGTCATTATAAAGTAGTGTTTAATTCCCAATAAATGCCTTTATAAATAAGAAGCTGTCATTTGCATAATCAACCAATTGCTCGTAGCATTCGGCGTTTGGGAATTAAAAATGTATAAGAGAAAAACTTATGTTTAGATTGGAGTGCTCAGATGGCTCAGTAATAGAGCATTGGCCTAGAAAGCCAAAGGTCCTACGTTCAAACCCCAGTCAGAGCATAGGCCTATAATTTTTCTCTTCAAATATAGAGAGAAATTTGTTAATCCATTCTGTAATTCCTTCCCCCTACTTTTTCTTTTATTGCTTGTTGGGTATATTCCAAAATGTTGTGCTGTTTTTTTTTAATTTATTTATTTTGTGTGTCTTTTAGTGGATTCAATGTTCACTGATCAAAATTTTTGTTTAAAGGACATTATATGTCCAGTTTTTGCATAGGATGTTGAACAGTTGTATTGAAAAAAAAATCTGGGTTCTGCATAATACAATTTGAGAATCTCTAATCTAACGTATAGTTCCAAATCACTATAATAAGTGAGCTTTGTTATAATTTATTGCAGCCAAGTCAAGTAGGATCTCTATTCACATTTCTGGCACGGCAGTTAGCCAAGCCGTGGTGCAGTCTGCATGTGGAAAGACAGTTGTTCGAACAAGTTGTGGAGTTTCTAACAGCAGATTCTGGTTCCTCTGGCACCATGGGTCTCCACGAAGAGCGGCAACAAGCCTTGTTAGAATTAATGAGAGCAGGAGGTCTTGCACATTACAATCAGGATAAACTGCTCATACTTGCAGATAAAGCAGCTTTGTAAGTAATTTATTATTTTATAAAATATTTTTTCATGCATGCATTAAATTTCAATATACACTATTTTAATATCGGATTTTAAATATTTAAATTATACAGTAGGCAAATTCAATTATAAATGAGTTAGATATGCAAGACTCACCTCATATTTGTAGCTTTGTGAGTCGTGCATATCTAACTCCTATTATTTAAAATAAACCTCATGGTGTCACTTCCTTGAAATATTAATAAATCCAATATACTAAACATTAAAACTAGTCATTACATGGAAAGGATAGGAAACACTCTTACTATAACATAGCAAAGATAAACATACTGGAGGAGATAGAAATTTCAAAAGAAATTGACAAAAATATTATTTAATCATGTAGACATCCACTAACAACAGCCCTCTCTACAAAATCTTCACAAGGGACAGACAGTAGCCTAACCTTCTGTAGAGGACAGAATCAGTTCAGTAAAGCCTACTGGCTTTTAAAGCATTTTAAACTAGTTTAGGATGGTGGTAGCTTACAGATATTAATTTTATAATTTTACATTTAAAATTATATATGTTTATCCAAAATATAAGATTATATTTTCTTCCAAAATCAGAAATCCAAGAATAGTGACTCACCTTAAAAAATCTCCAATTCTTGGAAATAAGGCCAGTTGAGGTTCATTGTCTTTGTGTTACATACGAGACTAAATAGATGCTGGCTGGTGAGTTCAATTCTTTATATTGTATGGTACACAGTTGCCAGCTTGAAAATTATTGCAGATGCAGTACAACAATGATCAAATAATTCATAGCTGAAATTGAATATACAATAGTTTATACCCAATAGACAAGCTGAAAAAATTTGCTACATGAAAAGAATTTTGACAGTAACATTAAAAAATTGTAATGGTAGCAGAAAAGCTGAGTAGAAAATTTTCTTACGCATGTTAAAATTGGTACTAATAAAAAGCCAAATTCCATTTGAAAAATATACAAGTCCATAGATGTCTTATATTTGAAGAGAAAAATGATACGCTCAGACTGGGGTTTGAACCCAAGACCTTTGGCTTTTCTAGGCCAATGCTCTACCACTGAACTACCTGAGAACTCCAATCTAAACGCAAATCTTTCTCTTATACATTGTTAATTCCCAATTGCTGGATGCTACGAGCATTTGCTGGATCACGCTTCAAACCCCAGTCTGAGCGTATAATTTTTCTCTTCAAGTATAATTTATCCTTCAGTGAGAAGTGTTAAATTAATAATAAGAACATTGAAAGAAGCCCTACTGGCTTTATAAAGTAGTATTTAAATTCCCAATAAATGTCTTCTTAAGCACAAAGTTGCCATTTGCGTGATCAAGCAAATGCTCATAGCATTCAGCGATCGGGAATTAACAATGTATAAGAGAAAAATTTGCATTTAGATTGGAGTTTTCAGGTAGCTCAATGGTAGAGCATTGGCCCAAAAAGCCAAAGGTCCTGGGTTCAAACCCCAGTCTGAGTGTAGAATTTTTCTCTTCAAATATAATTTATTCTTCAGTGAGAAGTGTTAAATTAATAATAAAAACATCAAAAGAAGCCCTACTGGCTTTATGAAAAGGAAATTCTGCTAGAACTAAACAATATGCATCCTAAAATAGAATTTACGGAAGAAATAGAACTTAACAAAATAAACTATTTAGACCTTACCGTAATGAAAACATAGTAAAAAAGAAACTTGAAATAAGTATTTTCCACAAATCTACAAATAATATGCTCACCATTAATAACAAGTCTAGACATCCATACCAACATAAAATCAGCACATTAATAGTTTAATCAACAGAATATTAAAACTACCCTTGAACAAAACAAATTATAACAAAGAACTACAATATCTTAAAAACATGGCGAAAAGCAACGGATTCAACAAACAAATCATTGATAAGCTTGTAAAGAAACAAAAAAGAAAAAATGACGCAAACAACATAACAAAACTTGAAAGAGAATCTAATAATAACAGAACATGGGTAACATTAACATACACAGGAAATGAAACCACAAAACTAGCCAGAACTTTGAAAAAGATAAATAAAAACATTAACATAGCTTATAAAACAGGAAACAAATTCAACAACAACGGAATCTACAAGCTAACATGTCAAGATTGTAATAAATTTTATATTGGCAGGACAAGCAGAAATTTCAATACAAGATATAAAGACACCTAAAAGATTTCATACACACGGGTGATAAATCAAGCTATGCTAAACATCTCATTAACGCAGGTCATCGAATGAACGCAATTGAAAATACTCTCACGATAATCCACCGAGAAAACATTCCAACTAGGATAAATATATTTGAAGACCTTGAAATCATAAAGGAAACAAACAACACCTCACTTCTTAATGAGAACGCACCCCAGTCAAACCCATTATACGAGATCATAAAAAACAAGTCAGTTGCTGCTACAAACAGTTGGAGTATAATGATCTTGCAGAAGATTTCCAGGCTGTTGGCCGTGGTCTTGAGGCTTGTAGTTCCCCGGCGTTTCGCCAGAGACTGCATCCGACATCCTCAAGAGTCTCAAGACAACCCTTGAGAATGCCAGACACAGTGTCTGAGCGTATAATTTTTCTCTTTAAATATGATTTATCCATCATTGAGATGTATGAAATTAATAATAAAAACATCAAAATAACCGTACTGGCATTTATAATGTAATGTATAATTCCCAAATATGTCTTCTTAATATAGGAGCTGCCATTTGCAAAGATAGAAGCAAAGGCTTCAAAGCATTTGGTGGGCGGGAATTTCAACGTATATAGAGAAAGATTTGCGTTTAGATCGGTACTTGCTCAGGTAGCTCAAATGGTAGAGCACTTGGACTAGAAAACCAAGGGTCCCGGGTTCAAGTCCCAGTCTGAGCGTATAATTTTTCTCTTTAATATGATTTATCCATCATTGAGATGTATGAAATTAATAATAAAAACATCGAAAATAGCCGTACTGGCATTTATAATGTAATGTATAATTCCCAAATATGTCTTCTTAATATAGGAGCCGCCATTTGCAAAGATAGAAGCAAAGGCTTCAAAGCATTTGGTGGGCGGGAATTTCAACGTATATAGAGAAAGATTTGCGTTTAGATCGGTACTTGCTCAGGTAGCGCAAATGGTAGAGCACTTGGACTAGAAAACCAAGGGTCCCGGGTTCAAGTCCCGGTCTGAGCGTATAATTTTTCTCTTTAAATATGATTTATCCATCATTGAGATGTATGAAATTAATAATAAAAACATCGAAAATAGCCGTACTGGCATTTATAACGTAATGTATAATTCCCAAATATGTCTTCTTAATATAGGAGCCGCCATTTGCAAAGATAGAAGCAAAGGCTTCAAAGCATTTGGTGGGCGGGAATTTCAACGTATATAGAGAAAGATTTGCGTTTAGATCGGTACTTGCTCAGGTAGCTCAAATGGTAGAGCACTTGGACTAGAAAACCAAGGGTCCCGGTCTGAGCGTATAGTTTTTCTCTTTAAATATGATTTATCCATCATTGAGATGTATGAAATTAATAATAAAAACATCGAAAATAGCCGTACTGGCATTTATAATATAATGTATAATTCCCAAATATATGACTTCTCCTCAACAGAATTTGATATGAATTTTACTAGTATTGATTATAAAGTATTGTTTAAATTCCCAATAAATGTTTTCTTAAACAAGAAGCTGCCATTTGCATGATCAAGTCAATACTCATAGCATTCGGCAATCGGGAATTAACGATGTATAAGAGAAAAATTTGTGTTTAGATTGGAACTCTCAGGTAGCTCAGTGGTATAGAGTATAGGCCTAGAAAGCCAAAGGTCCTGGGTCAAACCCCAATCTGAACGTATAATTTTTCTCTTCAAATATAATTTATCCTTCAGTGCAAAGTGTTAAATTAATAATAAAAACATCACAGATTTCTATTCGTTTGTGGAGACTGTATGATGTCAATTTCAATTTGATACAAATCAATGTTTAGCTGAGAGAAAACTATGTTTCCAAATTTCATATATAAGTGGTGACAAATAAGAAAATTTTGAGAAATACTAATTCATCCCGAAAAATCATCTGTTGGTCCAGAAAATTGGCAATATAATAAATTGTAATAGAAGGTTAATTAGTCATGAATAGAACATTTCTTAAAAAACCCTCTCCAAAATTATGAGATTATCTTAAAATCAAGATCATCTTATATTTGGTAAATATGGTAGAACTTTTTTCTACAGTTTGCATGTGTGCAAAAGTCTAAACCAATAAAAAAAACTTGCTTTTTATTAATATATTTTCATTAATATGAGTACATCTTGTTTATTTTCGATGTTTTTATTTGAATTAACATTTTTCAATCCTGGTTGGAATCTAATTTAAAAAAGAAAAATTAACACTCGAACTGAGGCTTGAACCTGAATGTCTGATTCTGTACATCAGTCGAGCACCAGTACGAACATTAACATATCTTTCCACTTATAAAATTCTCATTATATCAATAACAAATGGCATAATTGGTATCATACTGATATACAGAATCAGAGATCCAGGATTGAAGCCCTGGTTCGAGCATTAATTTTTCTTTCTTAACCCTCTGCATGCCACTGGTAAAATCTCTTGTGTCAGAGATTTAAATCACACCCGCCAATGTGATCGGCTTTGCAAATAGTTTCAGTATATTGTCTGGCAGGTAATGGACAGGAGCACAAGAGCCGATCTGATTGGCTCATGACACCTAAAGGGTTAAATGACATCTTATAAGTAAAATCTGGCTGTTTTCTGAAAATAAATTAAACTACTCTTCAGAGTAAAGGCCATCAGATTCTATGGTCTTGAGCCATCTTGCAACGAGGTTTATTATTCATATAATAAATGAGTAGTTATAATGTCGGTTGAAAATGAGAGAGATCCTTCTCTTGAAAACTAGTTCCCGTGTTTAAAGAAACATAAAATATGAGGTAAGATGTAAATAATTACTCATTAATTTATGAACTAAGAACCTCATAATGTTATTTCCCATATTTAACTATGAATCTTCTACTGTGTTCTGATCTTTCAGCTTTTCATGAATGTCAACATTTATCTTTTTAACCAATTGACTTAGACCTAAAAGAGTATGTAAAAAAAATCTCATCTGTGCAGCTTGTAATTTGGCTTAATGTCTAGAATTTAAAATCCAATTTTCACTGCTGTATTTTAGGGGTGCTTTTGCTGTTAAATTGTGTAATCTCAACTTATTTTCTATGGACATTTATTTCCCAAACTGTCATTTAATGATTCCATTTATCTTATTATATTTCTGTAATTTGAACTCTACATTTTTTTTTTCATAAATTAAGTGTCCAAGATAATATATATATAATGGTAATAAGCTAATAACCATATAAAAAATAAACAAACTATCTCTCTTAAAATGGCCATTGACTGTGTTTTGTATAATAATTAATACAAAGCTTTATGTTGACAGCTACCGTGTGTGTGAACTGTTATATGAACAAAGGCTCGAATATGATAAGATTCTTCACTGTTACCTGAAAGATCCTCTGAGAAAACCACAAGTGTTCTCATATCTCCACAACATACTGGTGATCTATGCCAATACTGTTGACAGAGTGAAAGTAGAAACTCAGATCATGGATAATATTAAGGTACAGTAAATTAAACAACTGTTGTTATTTTCTTAATCAAAATTACAGTGGGAAGTAACACTATGAGGTATTTTCAATTTACAAATGAGTTGGAGAAAATGTTTTTATATATATCACCTCATAAAGTTCCATGCTTTCACAATACTTGTTTCAAATGTCATTTTACCTTCGTCTTCAGTCACTATGCTTAAAAATCTGCAGTTTAATTATCAATATTAAAACTTATGATTCATGTTTTCATTTAATTGGAAACTCTGATGTATCTATATCAGGTTTTCTATAGCTATTGTCTTCTTGTCCTGTGCATCTTCAGATCTCAACTATCTCCTGGTCATTTCTTCCATTACAATGTATGTCCAGGAACAGAATCCAAAAAAGCAATGCTTCACTACCACCCATATGGAAGGAGATCTTTGTGCCATCAAAGAAGATGGATTGAAAATCCAGCCATATACTTGTATGGATAATGATCATCATCATCATATTTTTTCCAAGTGTTTCTTGGTCTTCATTTCCCCTGTCTCCCCCAAACATTGGTAATATTTACTAACTCCATGGTGCAACAGACCTATTAAATAGCCCTTGGGCTACCAGCCAACTGCTGGCCTCACATCCACATGTGTGATTACATAATGGACAATCATTCACCCAGTAAAGGGGTGACATGAGGTTGCATGTTGGATACTCAGCCATTATACCTGGTTTTCTCAACCTGAAGCCGCTACTTATTGTAACTCCCCACATTTCTCATGGCCATACTGACTGAACTTTGGTCACATACTGGTCAAAATTTCATAAGAAAATGTCTTCCTCCATGGGGACTCGAATTAGTGCAAGTTCTGTAGCTCTGCACTAAAGCATAATGCCATAAATGACTATGTCATAGGACTGCTTACTTACATACTCCTTGGCATTACAACCAATGATGAGATAACAATTTTACTTCCATATTGTCTCCTGTCTTTCTCCTTTAACCCTGTACACCAAGTTCCATCATATCATTCCCATCTTTTATGAGGGTATCTCCTGAGTCTCCATCTTCCTGAATTTCCTATAAGTAATTTCTTCACACGCCTTTTTCATCCATTTTTTGAATATGTCCCAATCATTGGAGTCTTCTCACCTAAATTATCAGGACCAATACAGATTTCTGATATACTATACTTAGTTCCTGATTAGTTCTTATCCTCTAGTAACTTTAATAATTTACAGCTCCATAAATTATTTTTCAAGTTTTCCTTTCCCACATACATAGGGCTTTTATGTCCTCAATAATGTTAATATTTGCGTTCTGTACATGGGAACTGGTCAAATCATTGTTTCATAGATTTCCTTGATAGTAGAGACAATTTAAGAAAAGGAAACAGCGAAAAGTAGTATATATTACTGGCAGTCACTCAATGTTTGATATCCATACGCATTTAAAAAAAATTCTAATGGGAAGTAACACTATGACCAGGATAACCATATTTCTCACAATCTAAAATCAACCCTTCACATTTTTTGTTTAAAAAAGACAATAATTATAAACACATACAAAAGAAGGATCATTGCCTTTGGCATGCAGGGATTGTATAAAAGAGAGAAAAATTTCCTGAGATGCCTAAATAGCTCACTGGCAGAGCACTGGTGTATAAAACCAGAGACCTTGGGTTCAAATCCCAGTTTAAGCATACTTTTTTTTTCTTCAAATGTAATTTGTCCTTCAGTGAGAAGTGATAATTTAAAATAAAAATATTGAAAATAAATTATGAGTTAGTTATTTTGACTCACCTCCTATTTTTTGTATTCTGCAGACTATAGTTTTGTCGCATCTTAATGACAGTATAACTAAATCATAATAATTAAAAGAAACCTAATAGTGTTAATTTCCTACAGATATTAAATAAAATTGAAAATAAAGCTTTACCGGCTGTAAAAGTAGTGTTAAATCCCGTTTAAAGTCTTCTTGAGAAGAAGCTACCAGATGGCATATGGAATGAAGGTTCATTGCCTTTGGCATGCGGGTATTGTATAAGAAAGAGAAAAGTATCCATTTAAACTGAGATGCCTAAGTAGCTCACTGGCAGATCGCTGGTGTATAAAACCAGAGACCATGGGTTTAAACATTTTTCTCTTCAAATATAACACACAAAATCATAGATAAATTAAAATGTTTCATACCTCTCCTCTTAATCAGTCTTCTACTTAGATCGCGATTTCAAGGTCTTGGCAACCCTGTTCTCAATACACTCTTGATGACTGATGTTATGTTGATCGAAAGAACCACTTCTTCTTCCCTCTGTTGGTGGATCGATATACTCTGGATCAGGTCAAAATCTGCAGGAATTTCGAAGTTCATAAGTTTTTCTTTCTTGTTTTTCTGAACGTGGATTTTTTTCTCAAACCTGTGAGTTCCTTTTGTTTATCTATTTGTTTAATTAGACCTTGAAATTGTGACCTACATAGAAGATTGATTATGAGGAGAGGTACGAAACATTTTAATTTATGCTAAACCTCATAGTGATTTATTCCTATAAAAGTTCAACACAAATAAAATCATTATAAAAAAATTATGCAGTACATTGTACAATTGCTTGCCAATTAGTTCTATCTTCATACCAGAAATAGTTCTCAGAACTGCTTTTTTTTTTCAGTTGTAACTCATAAATTTCATGACATTTGTATAACACAGTCCACCGCTGTGGTCTCGAGATAGCATGCTGTCTTGTCATGCAGCGAGCCCGGGTTCGATCCCCGGTCAGGGCAGTTTTTCTGGGTGAGGTTTTTATCCGGGTTTTTCCTCACCTGTAAGACAAATGTCAGGAAAACTTTAAGGCCCAAATGGTCCCCGAAATCATATGTTCATCATCATCCTTCACCGGTGTGGAAAGCAACGGGAAGCTACCACACCTACAGTTCCCTAGTAAAGCTGCAAGCATAGCATGAATATGCTGTGATTGCAGTGAAGGACCTGCCTTGGGGCAGAATTACAATGGATGGATATATACCAAATTGATCAAAATGGATTTAAGAGTGAAACATTCAATTGAGTTTTTTTTATATCCAGATATTATTCATAATAGAGAAAACTCTTTCTGTCGATGCTGAAGTACTTGCAAACACAACACTATACTGCTTTTAACAAGAGGTCAAAAGTAACATTTTCTCAATTCATTTAAGAAAAATTTTCAACCCAATGGCAGAAGCAGAAGCATTTTTAGAAATACAATCATTATTTTTCATTGCAGGTATTACTTTTGCACACTGGCCTGATCAAATAAAACTGTTTCCATTTTCAAATTTCATACAATCTCAGAGATATCTGAAGAGCAAAGTTGCTAAACTATTCTGTATTTCAGACCATGATGGGAGAGACTGTAGCAGTATCCATTCGAGTTTTTTATCACCACCATAACTATTTGCCTGCTTTTCAAGGTATTCCATGGAGTTCTTGTGAAATGAAGACACAACTTGTAGGAATTTTTTTTTTCTTCTATCTCATCATTCCCCCCTGCCCCAAGTCAACTGCCTTAACTTTTTGTATGTATATTTGGGCTCCTAAGTTATTTTATAAGTGTTGGCAAACAGTCATTGGATCTAAAACTGTGTCCATGGATCTCAGAATGATATACAAACATACCTTCACTTTTAGGGAATTGAAATGTATAAGAGAAAAAGTTGTGTTTATATTGGAGGCCTTGGATTGCTCAGTGACAGAGCATTAGCATATAAAGCTAAAGTCCTGGGTTCAAAGCCCAGTCTAGACATATTTTTCTTTCCAAATATAAGAAATTTTAAATTGTATGAGGTGAAATATTAAAAATATGTCCTTCACTCAATATTAATGATATAACCTCATAATGTTTACTTTCCAACATTAATTTAAATATACCTTCACTTAATTAAGTTATGTAGGTAGGAAATAACACTATGAGGTTTTTTAATATTGTTTATTTTTTTAAATAAACAATTGTTGAAAATTTTAGAAAAATGGTTGAAAGAAAACAAATTAGATGATGATAGCGTTAAAGAATACATAAAACTAACAAAATTATGCTTAAATCAAATGTTCTTCACCTTTCGAGGAAAATACTTTAGACAAAATTCAGGACTTGCAATGGGAAATCCATTATCACCATTCTTAGCAAACATGTTTATGGGGGAACTTTGAATGTCATGTAACCAAAGCACATCCTTTGATGTTTAAATTTTGGAGAAGATATGTAGATGATATCATAGCAATAGTAAAACAGAAACAATTAGAAGATGCCATTAAACTATTAAATATTCAAAATAAAACAATCAAATTTACAATGGAAATAGAAAATAATCATGAAATACCATTTTTAGACCTTAAATTGATTAGGAATGAAGAAAAAAAGAAAATAGAATTTGGAATCTACAGAAAAGAAACTCACAACGACAATTATATAAAAGTTACTGGATTTAACCATTTTTCACACAAACAGGCAGTATTTAATAGTTTAACACACAGACTTGTGAATGTCCCCATGAGCAAAGAAAATTACAATAAAGAGAAAGGACACATCATAAAAATTGCGAAGGATAATGGTTTTCAAGAGAAGATGATACACAAGAAAATAAATAAATTCAAAAAACAAAAAATCATTAATGAAAGTACTCTTCAGACAGATAAAAATATAGGCAAAAAATTCAAGAAGTTCACATACCATCCTTTAGTATTTGACAAGTTTAAAAAAATCTTCAACAAATTCAACATTAAATTAGCACCGAAAAATGATTACAGCTTAGGTAATTTAATAAAAACCAACAAAAATGAAAAGATTGAAGACTGCAAAAAATCGGGAATTTATCAAATTAATTGTAAAGATTGTGAAAAGATATACATAGGAAAAACAAAAAGGAATCTAAATACAAGATTAAAAGAACACCTCAGAAATGTTAAAAATGGAGAAACTGAAAAATCTGCAATAGTTGCACATGCCTGGTCAGAAAAACATAGAATAGAAACCAAAACAAAATTACTTAAACAATTGGAAAAACCGAAGGAACTCACAATTTGGGAAAAAATTTACATATGCAAGAATGAAAATACAACTATGAATTTTGAAATACCCAGTTATAAGGAGAGAGGACTGATTTGGAAATTCTTCGGTCGGCCACCAGATGGCGCAGAGGTCAGTCTGCAGGATAGAAAGCCGTTGGACTTCAGTTGTGAACGTGACACAGCATTGAGAATGTCACAAAAGATGTGAAGAAACCCAGGGTCTGCTATGAATTATGAAGTATGAGGTGAGTGAAATAATAAAAAATAAACAATACCTTCACTTGCTGACACCATCTTCATCTTCCTTTTTGATGCAATACGAACCAATACTTGATTAATTGCATGCTGCTCTTTCTGCTACCTTGTGTTTTTCTGATCTAGTATGTTGTGTATATCACTCCGACCACCATATGCAATAGAAAAACTTACTCCACATGTTCTGCACACTACTCTAGATTTATCTTTGCTACTAGTCTGTAACTTGAAGAATTTAAATTCTCTCTGAGGATCATTGAAAGAACACATACGTTTCTTTGATTTTGAGGCCATATTCACAAATCATAAGCACTATTGAGATGTAAAGATGTGTGATAGAGACAATAGTTGTTATATCATTAGTAACGTTATACTATTACCTGCGAATCTCATATTCATCCTTCATTATTTTAAGAAGAGATTCAAGTTGAGTCTCAGCCACAAATAAAAAGAAATTAGATTCCATTATTATTTTAATTTCAGAAGGTGATTGTTAAATCCTTAAATAAGTTTATAATTGAAATAATTCAATATTTTTACAATGAAAATGTAATGTTTTAATTAAACTATACAAACTAAGAAATATAAATAGAATTAAACCACTAAGATGATAAGTTAGCGAGTTAATATCTCAACTATGCACACAATATGCATTAGCAGGAAACAGCATAACTACGAACTCTTCATGTTTATCAGTGATGCTGCTTCAGCTGCTGCCAACTTATGCTTGTGGAAATACACTATCCAGAGATGATAGAATTTCATGAATATAGCATAAGAGAATACTGTCAAAGACCTTCTATAGGTACTGTCATTTATGTGTAACACAGTTCATGCTGAAAATTGTCCCCTTCCCGTTTCCTGATGTGTTATGAAGTTGCAAATTGTGATATGAATAAAACACTAAGATGTTCATAAATGAATAAACAGGACAAAATCTTAAACTAACAGGACAGGCAGGATATGGCAAAAAAAAGGTGACTGTCCCGGCGAAAACAGGATGTATGGTCACCCTGACTATGAGGCAAATTATCAATATTGTATAATTGAATCGGAAACTTTTACACCTTAATTCATAAAAATATTGTATTTTTTACCTGACTAGTTTTGAAAATAATTGAGATGTATGAAATGAATAAAAAAAACATCAAAAGAAGCCATGCTGGCTTTATAAAATAATGTAAAATTTCCAATTAAAGGTCTTCTTATAATAAAGAAGCCACCATTTGCAAGATAGAAGCAATGGCTTCATAGCATTTGTGTGCGCGAATTAACAGCATATATAAGAGAAAGATTTGCATTTAGATTGGAGTTCCTCAGGTAGCTCAGTTTGTAGAGCATTTGCCTAGAGTGTGAAATGTCCTGGGTTCAAACCCCAGTCTGAGCATATATTTTTCTCTTCAAATATAATTGCTTACATGTTCAGCTGTACTCCAACTGTTTGAATTGAGTAATTAACACCAACATTCCTCCTTCTATCTGGTGTGTGCATATAATATGCAGGCAAATTGAAACTTGTTCTCAAGAACACGACAATTTATAAGGTAAGATGTTAAAGACTCAAATTAATTATTCTCTCAATTACTTATTTTAGGAATTCTCACTATGAGGTATATTCATTAAGGTAGAATATTTTTTATCACTCACCTCATATTGTTAAAAAATATTCTACCTTAATTCTCTCAATTGTTTGTTATTTTTATAGATTTAACTGATATATTGGTATCTAAACCAAATAGTCTGGCTATGTATAAAATATGATTGTATTAAGATTTAAAATAAAACATATTATATTATTTAATTTTAGGAAGTTATATTTTGAGGTTATTTTAATTATATTATTTTTGGTCTGGACATCTTACCTCAATATTAATGTTGATTTGTTCTTGGACATGTTTCAAAACAATTCTGTTTTATCGTCAGCTTTCCCAGACTGGTTTTATTTATGTTGCACCACCTGGATGTCGATGTCAGCTCCATCCTGTGGTTGGCCAAAGAACCTCCAAACAAGGTCACCCTCCATCGGAATATCAAAATTCATAACTCTGTTTCTGTTCTTCTGAATATAATTTTTTTTTCCCAAATAGTCAGCTCTTTTGTATTTTCTAACTGTTTTAATAATTTAGTGTCTGAATTTATATTATGTTTTTTCAGACCAAACATGAGCAGCAACTGTAAATTTTCAATTTCTCCATTTTTAATATTTCTTATGTGTTCTTTGGTTCTAATTTTTAGGTTTCTTTTTGTTTTCCCTATATATATCTTTTCACAACCCATGCATTCAATTTGATATATTCCTGACTTTTATTTTTATCAGTTTTTTCATTTTTGTTGGTTTTTATTAGTTTATTTAAACTGTAGTTATTTTTTGGTGCTAATTTAATATTAAACTTCTCAATATATTTTGAAATTTATTATGTACCCAGGGGTGATATGTGAATTTCCTATATTTTTTTCATAGGTGGTTCTTCTTTTTCAAGATTACTTCTGTTTATCATTTTTTTGTTTTTTATACTTTTCTATCCTTTTATGTACCATTTTTTCATCAAACCCATTTTCTCTTGCTACTTTGATTATGTGTTTTTTCTCATGTTTGAAATCTTCTTCATTTAAGGGTAAGTTTACCAATCTATGAGTTAAACTATTAAATGCTGCTAATATTACTATTAAATGCTCATGTTTGGTCTGAAAAACATAATATAAATTCAGACACTAAATTATTAAAACAGTTAGAAAATACAAAAGAGCTGACTAGTTGGGAAAAAATTTATATTCAGAAGAACAGAAACAGAGTTATGAATTTTGATATTCCGATGGAGGGTGACCTTGTTTGGAGGTTCTTTGGCCAACCACAGGATGGAGCTGACATCGACATCCAGGTGGTGCAACATAAATAAAACCAGTCTGGGAAAGCTGACGATAAAACAGAATTGTTTTGAAACATGTCCAAGAACAAATTAACATTAATATTGAGGTAAGATGTCCAGACCAAAAATAATATAATTAAAACATATTATACCTCACCTCATATCCAGTCTTCTAATTATTCTGGTTTCAAAGCTTAGGCAGCTTCCTTCTTAAAATCAACTTGCTTTTCCTCTTATGAACATCAAATATTATAAATCAGCACTCACTCCATGTTTGATATCCATATGCATTTATAAAATAAATTCTAATGGGAAATAGCACTATGAGAAAAATTATAATAATAATAATGATGATGATAATAATAATAATGCTTCATTTAAGCTGGCAAAGTTAAGACCATAAGGCCTTCTCTTCCACGCTACCAGCAAATATTAAAAATCATACAACATTTACATGCCTTATATTTAAATTAATATTGTGAAGTAAACATTATGAGGTTATATCATTAATAGTGAGTGGAAAACATATTTTTATTGACTCACCTCATATATTTTCAATTTCTTTGATACCGACGGTTTCAGACAATATCATGTCCTTCTTCAGTCATGGCTTCCACTGATGAAATTCTGTGATTGTTGATTTCTCTAATGACATCACCTCTTGTGCTGCCATCTTTCATTGGGATTATAAACTTTGTAATTAAATTTTTATCCACTGGAATATCGAAATTCATAGATCAATATTTATTCTTCTGAATGAATATCATTTCCCAAATTGTCAATTCCAAAAAAAACTTTTAAGTACCAATAAAAAATCAACATTTCAGACAGTAAGAAATCTGGAATTTATCAAATAAATTGTAATGATTGTAGCAAAGTATACATAGGAAAAACAAAAAGGAATTTGGAAACACGCACTAAGGAACATTTTAGAAATATTAAAAATTGAAAAATCAGCAATTGCTGCACATAGTTTGCTAGAACATCATAAAATTGAAAAAGAGGCAAAGCTTTTGAAACAATTGGATAAACCGTTGGAATTGACAATTTGGGAAATGATATTCATTCAGAAGAATAAATATTGATCTATGAATTTCGATATTCCGGTGGATAAAAATTTAATTACAAAGTTTATAATCCCAACGAAAGATGGCAGCACAAGAGGTGATGTCATTAGAAAAATCAACAATCACAGAATTTCATCAGTGGAAGCCATGACTGAAGAAGGACATGATATTGTCTGAAACCGTCGGTATCAAAGAAATTGAAAATATATGAGGTGAATCGATAAAAATATGTTCTCCACTAACTATTAATAAATTTACATACCTACGTATGGGGAATGAAAGACTTGCATGGAAGGTTCTTGTAGGAAAGCCAGAGGGAAAACGCTGTTGGTAGACCAAGAATGAGGGGGAGAATAACATTAACTATGATTTGAGGGAAGTAGATTATACAGGGAATGATTGGAAAGTATTAGCTCAGGATAGGGATGTATGGAGAGCATATGTCCGCACGGCCATGAACCTATGGGTTCGATAGTGCCAGTGAGTAAGTAAGTAAGTAAGTAAGTATTACAATTTTAGAATATAGACTAAACAAAAGCAATGTGGATGTGATCTAATATTCAATGGCATGTATTGAACATTTTTTTAGGGTAAGCAATTTGAAGTAGGTGTCAGTTTTTTTTTTGCCTACTGAAAGATGCTATGTTCCGTTTCCAATGTCATGGTGTCATGGAAAGGAAATGAGTTCCTTCTGAATTTTGGCACTTAGTCCCTTTTCAATTTAATTAATCAATTAATTATAAGATATTATCTCTAAATATTTAATTACCTTATATGTAATGAAGCTGAATCCTCCTATCCTTCTTGGCAAAATTGTCAATTACAAGATCATAGAATGCAGACTTTTGCTTCAGCTGTTTCAGAAGTCCTCTTTCAATGGATAGAACTGCTAAGTTTTTAATTCTTTCTTGACCTTGAGAATTACGCACATAGTTTTTTTTTATCCTTTTTAAAGTAGAAAAACGTCGTTCAACTAGATCATTTGATCTAATGAACTTGAGTAGATCACTAGCACTCATGTGGTGCATGTCTTCTGGAAGAAATGTAACGACAAGCTGTGATCTCAATGAAGAAAATTCGAAAACATTTCTATAGCTGTCTTTTAACGACTGAACTGCAATTTCCAGAAAACATTGTTTATACATGTCAAAATTTTTCACATTCAATAGATCTAAAAATAATAATGAGTCTAAATTACTGAATCTATAATTCAATTGACCCAGTATAGTGTCAAAAATTCGAACATAAATTTGTCTATACTTTGCTTTGGTGCCAAAGGTTTCATCATGTCTTGAACGTTTGGGCAATGGTTCGTTGGAATCTGAAGTTCGTTTTGTTTTTTTTTTCCATATTTGTTCAAACTCTTCACATTTGTTTTGTAAGATTTCTTTCAAATTCCATAATTTTATTTATCCAGTAACCCATATCATGAATTTTTGTCTGCAATATATCAAATAAACTTTCTGTTAGAGGGAAAATATTAAATATATTATGTATAAAATTTAAATCAAAATCTTGCATTGTGATTAAAAATCCACGGGCAGCAATATAAGTTTCCTGATCCCAATTCTCAACTGGATCTGTAATTCTTCTAAAGACAGAAATTAGCTCATCCCATGCTCATGTACTGTTTAAACCAAACAAGAACCATAATTCCACTGCATGGAAGACGCTCTTGGTAACCGGTTCTTTATTTCTTCATCGAGAACCCGTGATCATTTGGTTGATTTTGAAAAGAAAGCAGTTAGTCTATTCAAAGTAAGAAAAAAAATTGTATTATTTAATGATTGGATTCACAGATTGGAACGAAAAATTGCATTTGGAAATGTGTTCACCTTCGATTGCAGCTCATTCAACTGACTTGCCATGACAGCTGCTCTATCATAACTTTGAGCAATAAGTTTCTTCTCACGTCCGAAATCATGAATCAGTTGAACCAGTATCTTGTATAATGCCTCGGCTGTTCTATTATCAGAAACGTAAATGAATCCTAAAAATCGTTCATGTACTTGGCCACTGTCAGTGTACCGAAACACAGGAGACAGCTGACAAAAATTACTTACATCTGTTGCCTCATCTATAACAATGGAAATAAAATGTGATTCATTGATCTCCATCTTTATTCTGTCCATTAATGTGTTTGATATGGATGCAATTAGGTCATTCTGGATTAAATTTGAGATTCCTGTAAATGTCGTAGAATGTTCTAAATGGTACTTCAGTTTCTCGTCATATTCACTGAGTAATTTTACGATTTCAACGTAATTCACCTTAATTGAGAGAGTCCCATGATTTTTTGTGCCCTCTGAATGCCATCTCTTGCCCTGACAAAAAACAAACTATATCAATGAAGCGTCTTATTATGTCTCTACTTTTTTTTAACAAGAATATTGTGTTGCAGATCCCAATTTTTTTTCTGATTGTCTATCATATGCTCAATTTTCGTCTTACCGAATGTTTTCTCATTTATAATGGAGATCAAGTGATTTTGAGATAGGCTATGTTTTTTAATGGCTTAATGTATATTTCCCATGTCGCAATAACCCGCACTGTTCCAAACAGATCTTTCCTTAATAAATAGAAGACATGACCAACAATACAGTTTTTGCATACGAGAACACCCTGTTAACCACTAGTTACTATTGTAAATTGTGAATTGAAACGCCTTACACAAGATTTCGCCTTAGTTGTGATATTTAACTCAGGAGTAAGCCTGTCACTTTGTATTATACATTTCTTATGCGTGAGGCAAAGTTACATTTTAGAACATCACACATTACAGAGTCACATGCGCTTTGTCCACTGCCATGTGCTGACTCACTCTGAGCTTCCATATTTTCAACACTGACTGCTGTACGCAAGGAGCTAAAGTACTTACCTTACAGCTATATCACATATATACATTCCATTATTAAAATAATGTTCATACACAAACTATAATAAAACTATCTTAACTATAAAAATACTTTGGCATTGAAACTACAATTACGACTGAGAAATATAGGACCACAAGTTTTATTTAAAATTGAATAACTATGACTTAAAATAAGATTTTACTACACATCAAGACCTGCACATTTGAAAGTGCAGAACCACAGATAACGAAGACTTACGACGGCAAACGAACATATCCGAGCAGCTCCTAGCTCTTTGTGTAGCGCAAGAGTGGTTTATATCTGGGGAGCTGGATGAAACAAATTGACAATGCAAATACGGACCAGAGTCCCGCGCCGTAGCCGAGCGGTTAAGGTAGGAAGCCTTGGCACAGAGCTACGGGACTTGCGCTGGTTCGAGTCTCCATGGGGGAAGAAATTTTCTCATGGTATTTCGGCCAGTATGGGACCGTGCCCACCCAGCATCGTGAGGCAATTGGGTAGCTACAATAAGTAGCGGCTCCAGGTTGAGGAACCAGCTATAACGGCTGGGGGACTCGACATGCTAACCACATGTCACCCCTACACTGGCTGTTGATCATCTACCTCTGTGATTGACACATGTGGATGTGAAGGGCCAGCAGCCGGCTGGTAAAAGGGCAACCGCTGAAAAGTGGAAAGACCCTCAATCGGAAATACGGACCAGATGACGAAAATTATTTTTAATTTGCATTGAACATTTATGTTAATCAAACTGATTATTCCAGTAATGTTTCTCATTTATAATTTTTTAGTCCTGGGTAAGCAATGCGTACCTTGCGTCCATTGAATACACGCCACTGCTAATATTAGCTAACACTGACAAAACATGGAATAGAAATAAAATAAAGTAAGTAAAGCTTCCTAGATGAAATGCTGATTATAGTTGTTATGCTGTTAATATTTTAATTGTGTGGAACGTAAGATATAAGTTTTTCATTTATACATAGCCATGATAATATCGGAAATGAAGGAGACATGTGATCATAACGATAAAGATTGAGTATAAATCAAATGCATGCATTATGAGCATGCTGTAGTCTGTCAGATATATCAGTTGTAGATTAGTCAGTAATATGTTGCAGTAATCGAAGTACAGTATTCTATAATTGAATTGGAAATTCAATTAAGTAATATTGATAATTTGCCTTATATATATTATTATTAGGAAATAACACTATGAGGTTTTATTTAATATTATTAAATGAATCAGATTTTACATGTCACCTCATATTTTGTATAGACCCAAGAGCGGTTTCAAAAGAATACCATTTCATTGTCAAGGCATCTGACTCAACGAAATGTCAATCAGATACCAGTTAACAATGAATTAGATTCCTTTTGAAACCAATCCTGTGTTCTACAAATATACGAGGTGACGTGTAAAGTGTGATTAGCTCTTTAGGTACCATGAGCTGATTAGATCGGCTCTGATGCTTCTGTCCATTACCTGCCGGACAATATACTTAAACTACTTGCAAAGCCGATCACATCAGCGGATGCGATTTAAATCTCTGACACAAGAGATTTTACCAGTGGCATGCAGAAAGTTAATTTAATAATATTATCTCATAGTGTTACTTCCCATTAGAATGTTTAATAAAAATGCATATGGATATCAAATATAGAGTCACTGTTGATAATAGATGCTACTTTTTAGTGCTTTTTCTTCTTAAATTGTCTCTGCTATCAAAGAAATCTTTGATAGTAATTTTGAAACAATGATTTAACCAATTGTTTGTATAGATCAGAAACATAGACATATCAAGTGAGGATATAAAAGTTCTAAGTGTGTGGGAAAGGAAAATATTAAGAAGAATTTATGGAAATATAAATTATTAGGGTTATGAAGGTTAAGAATTAATCTGGAACTAAGGCATTTATTAATTTTCAGGAATTGTTAGACATAGATGCAACCAAGACTGGACAGATTCTCTTGCTTAAGGTAGCACATCTTATACCCAAGATTGTTGAGAAGCTCCAGACAGAACCTAAAGCTCTTTTTCAGTTTCTTCAAGGACTCTTTGATTACAGGTATAAACATAATATCCATTTTTATTGTAATCTTATTTCTCAAAAATCCAAGCATAGATTCTTCATATCAAAGTGAAAGTAGAATTCATTATTTAGATCATTTGTTTTTTAATAAGCCCCATTTTTCATTTATTCCATTCAAAATTTTATCTTTTGTAATTAAATTTGCACTTTTTTAAAAATGTTTTAATATTCTATTCCTTTTTAGTCTTTTTTGCAATTCCAAAATCCATTGAAGATGAGTTTGTTATTTATTATTATTATTATTATTGTTATTGTTGTTGTTGTTCACTCATTGACACTGTCAAACTTGTAGGTTCATGGCCACACAGGCATAAGCTCTCCACACGTCAATCAATTTCCAATCATCTCCTGTATCATGGTTAATGTTATTCTCCCACCTCTGTCTTGGTCTACCTACTGGGTGCTTTCCCTCTCGGTTTTCATACAAGGAGTTTCCATGCCGCTCTTTCATTCCCCATTTTTTTCTATATGTCCTGCCCATCACAGTTTATGAGATTTAACTGTTCTGGTTTCCCATAAAGATCACATAATTCACTGTTATGTAGTATTCTCCATTCCCCTGTCTGTTTGTCTCTGTTTGGTTAAAAAATTTTGCTAAGGACTTTATTCTAAAATGCATGTAATCTTTTATTCTCCCTTAAAGTAAGAGTCCATGTTTCACATCCATATTATATAACTGGGATAAAAATTAGTTCTCAGGGTTCCTCATCTAGGGGATATGTGGATGGCAACCACAAGGTGCCCAAGCTGTGCAAAACATTTCTTCCGCTTACTTGTGTTTTGCACTCTTTTAACTTTACTATCTAACCTCTCTTGGTTAACTCTTGTTTTTTCGACCCCGACGCTATTACGGCATTCGAGGGCTAGGGAGTCATTCCTTTCTTCCATTTCTTCTTTCCTTTATTTTCTTTTCTTCTCCAGAAAGGCCTGACCAGAGGCTATAAGATGGCAGCCCCATCACTGGTCTTGCCTTCCTTTGGCCAGCAACCAATCGAAGGGACTATTATTATGCTTTCAAGTCTTATACAAGAATTTCCCATACGGAGAAATTTTCTATAGGATCATAACAGGCCTTGGCCTAATACTTGGAAGGAAGAAGAAGAGATAATAGTTTTATATATTTTCAATTTAACAGTTTTGTTGTTATTATTATTATTATTATTATTATTATTTTTGTTGTTGTCACTATTACTACTACTACTATTGTTAATAATAATAATAATGCGCATTTGCACTCATTTCTACTCTAATAGTTTTGTTCTCACTGATCCAAACTTAGATTTAGTATTTACTTCAGTGACAACTGATGATGAAATTTTATGGATTGTACTCAAATTAAAATAAAAATGAAAAATAAAATAAATTTAAATAATCAAATCTTAGCATTAGCATCTTGAATGTATTTATATGCAGAGTTATTTTGTTGCTGAATAGGGAATGAAAATATAATTTAGTTATAAAATTACAGTAAGGAATGAAAATATAATTTAGTTATAAAATTACAATAAGAAGTAACATTATGAGGTTCTTCATAATAAATAAGGCAAGTCTGTAGCATCTTACCTCATAAAAGTTGAGTTCTTTTAGGACGTGTTTAAAAAAATTCTATTTCATCTTCAGCTTGTCCAGACTCAACTTTTATGAGGAAAGATGTTATAGACTCTTCTTATTTATTAAATATAATTTAGTTTTAGAATTAAATCTTTATATGATGGGAATACTGGTCATAATTTCACTCATGCAAGGGAAAATTTGTCTGGTCTAGCATGAAAGAGAAAGAAGAATGAGTGTGACAGAAAAAAAAGTGTATCACAGATGTACATGCTACATGAGATTTTGGCTCCTGTATGACCTTTTAAGCATTATGTTTTTATCCAATGTCCAGATAATCATAAAAAATATGGATCCACAAAACCTCTGGCAAATGGGTTAGTGAGTTCATGATTATCTCAATACGTCAGAAACAGACATACTCACTTGAATGATTATTATGTAATGTGCAGTGGATAATTGTTGGCACTTGATTGTTTAGTATTGTTTAATTCTTATTTATTAATTGATATTAGAATACCGTTCCTTATAAGAAAACTGTCAACTATTGCATGCTGAAACCTACCTTGAAATTTCTCCCATAGAAGCATTCTGATTTACCAAGGCTGTGTCCAAAAAATTATCTGCCATTTTTAACTGCAAGGCACAGAAATTGAAGTCATAATCCAGCAATGACAACCCACTGTACAGAACAGGTGGACTCCTTTCATTAATAAGAGTGGAGTGGTGTGATGTGGCACGGACAGCTGGTAGTGAGGATTATCCAATCTACTAATTCATCAGTTGTATTACTTCCCTATAGCTTAAATGAGAGATTTGGCACTTGGTTTTAGTGCCTTGCAATTACAAATGGCAGATAATTTTTTTTGATGACCTTTGAACATCACAATGCTTTTCTGGAAGAAATTTCAAGGTAGATTTTGGCTTGCAATGGTTGACAGTTCTTTTGTTAGATGATGGATGAGCGAGCACCTTCTCCTTGGTGAATACCCAGGAACCACCACTGATTTTCATACAAGTGGTGGGTGAAGATTTACAGCTAATTTATATAGCATTGTGGCTACCAACACTGATTTTAAAGTGGCTCATTGGGATCATTTTTAAAATGGTAATAAAATGTATTTTTGTAGGTGACCAAGTTCTTATATCTAACTCAGAGGATGATTTATAGAAGGCCACATTTTAACTAATAGTTTTAAAAATTAATATTTTGTCATGAATAGTAAAAATAGACACAGTTTATAAAAAAAATGAAAACTAAACACAAACTGAACAAAATTTGAACTAAAAGCACTTATGTGTATTTTAGGAAATTTCAAACGCTGAAAATTATTTTTTAGGAATGTTTGAGTTTATGGGTAGGCGGGTAAGGGATGGTCATGCGGTAATTGGGTACTCTCATGGTTGAATGCATTACTATTTCTACACAGACTCACATTTCTCAAATGCTGAACTGTCAGATATCCAAAGATAATTAATTCCAGTGTATTAATACCTCATAGTGTTACTTCCTACAAAGTTTAAATTCCAATGTATGTACAGTTTTGTTCTACATTTTATAGGGAATCACATTCTGGGTTGGCGCAACTGAAAGATGAGCTGAACTTTGAGCCAGAATTAGTAGAACAATATATTGAATTACTTTGTGAATTCAGTCCTGAGAAAGTGTACCCATATATCACTAGTAGTGAAAACTATAGATTGGACACTGCACTGGAGGTATGCATAACTTTGTCAAAATATTATAATTTAAGGAGAAAATTAATAAAGTAATGCAGTAATCTTTTTTTATCTTCTTTCTTGCTATCCAGCTTGATTTTAAAAGGGAACTATCATTAAAATAAAACTCAAATGCAATAAAATCAAATCTAAAAGTTATTTGTTTTCTAATTAAATTTTGATTTTAAAATAATAATAATAATAGTAATAATGAATTTTAGTCTTCTAATTGAGGGTGACTTTAAGATGTTCTTTGGTAGGTTTGGATCTCTAACCAAAAGATCAGATGTACATTTCATAGTTTTCCCAATGTCATCCATTTTGCTTGCCATAATTATTCTTTTGGCCACATTGTTCGATGGGCGATCTTAATTTTATTTATCTTCATCAAATTAAAAATTTAAAAAATCAGCCAAGAGTGCAAAGTCTGCTTTTAAAATCAAGTACTTCATTTATAGAAGCTAAATTTATGAATTAAATTAATGTTTTTATTACCTCACCTCATATCCTTTTTCTTTTAGACTGCAGTAAATTTTGGAGCTTATCTCCATCATCAGTAGCCTCTTGTCGAGCGGTGTTATGTCGTTTCCTGGCGGTTTTCTTCTTCCTTCTATCGATGGACCGATGAATCTCTGGATCAAGTCAAAATTTGCGGAAGTTTAGAAATTCATGAGTTTATCTTTGTTTTTATGGATGTGGATTTTTTCCCAGACCATGAGTTCTTTCTGTTTATCTGTATTTGATTAGGCTAGCTTTTGTATTGATTAAAGTTTTTTTCAGACCAAGCATGGGCTGCTACAGCTGACTTGTCCACTTCACCCTGTTTGACATTTCTAAGATGTTCTTTGAATCTAGTTTTCAAATTTCTTTTTGTTTTTCCTATATAGATTTTGTCACAATCCTTACATTTGATTTGATATATTCTTGATTTGTTTTCTTCTTCAGTTTTTTTCATTTTTGGCGCAGATATGTTGACGATATAATAGCTATTAAATCATAAACAAATAGAAGATGCCTTAAAACTCCTGAACATTCAAGCAAAACTGTAAAATTTACTATGGAAACTGAAACTGAGAGACAAATTTCATTTTTGGATCTAAACTTAACAAGAAACAAAAAAAACAAGATACATTAAAGCATCAGGATTCAACCATTTCGCTCACAAAGAAGCCATATTCAATAGTTTAACACACAGATTGGTGAATGTACCCCTGAATAGAGAAAAATATGAAGAAGAAAAGAATACATAATTAAATTAGCAATAGAAAATGGTTATGAAGAAAATATGGTACACAAGAAAATAAACAAGTTTAAAAGGCAAAAATTAATCAATGAAAGCACACTTATAAAACAAACAGAAGAGAACATAAAATTTAAAAAAATCACTTATTATCCTTTAAAACACCACAAGTTCCAAAAATTTTTTAAAAAGTTTAACATGCGATTGGCTCCGAAGAATGAATACAGCCTAAACAAGACAATTAAAACCAATAAAAATGAAGAAATTGAAGAAGAAAACAAATCAGGAATATATCAGATCAGAAATGTCAAAAAGGGTGAAGTGGACAAGTCAGCTTGTAGCAGCCCATGCTTGATCTGAAAAACATTTAATCGATATAAAAGCTAGCCTAATCAAACACACAGATAAACAAAAAGAACTCACGGTCTGGAAAAAAATCCACATCCAAAAAAACAAGAAAGATAAACTCATGAATTTCAAAACTCCTGCAAATTTTGACTTGATCCAGAGATTCATCAGTCCACCGATAGAAGAAAGAAGAAAACCGGCCAAGAAATGACGTAACACCGGTCAATGAGAGGCTACTAATGATAGAGATAAGCTCCAAAACTGCAGTCTGGAAGAAAAAGGATATGAGGTGAGGTAATAAAAACATTATTAAGTTATGTAGATAGGAAATAACACTATGAGGTTCTTTAATATTGTTTATTTTTTATTATTTCACTCACCTCATACTTCATAGTATGAGGTGAGTGAAATAATAAAAAATAAACAATAAAAACATTAATTTAATTCTTAAATTAAACCTCATAGTTGATGTTTTTATTATTAATTTAACACGTCTCACTGAAGATAAATTATATTTGAAGAGAAAAATTTTTGCCAGGCCAAGACTCGAACCTGGGACCTTTGGCTTTCTAGGCCAATGCTCTACCATCTGAGCTATCGGGGCAAGTTCTGATCTAGATGCAAATTTCTCTCTTATATACATTGTAATTCCCAGCACCAAATGCTATGAAGTCCTTGCTTCTATCTTTGCAAATGGCAGAAGACATATATCGGGAATTTAAACACTACTTTATAAAGCCAGTTGGGGTTCAATTGATGTTTTTATATTAATTTAACACTTCTCACTGAAGAATAAATTATATTTGAAGAGAAAAATTGTTTCGCCCAGAGTGAGGCTTGAACCCAGGACCTTTTGCTTTCTAGGCCAATGCTCTACCATCTGAGCTATCGGGGCGAGTTCTGAACTAGATGTAAATTTCTTTCTTATATACATTGTAATTCCCAGCACCAAATGCTATGAAGCCTTTGCTTCTATCTTTGCAAATGGTGGCTTCTTAGTTAAGCAGACATTTATTGGGAATTTAAACATTACTTTATAAAGCCAGTAGGGCTTCAATTGATGTTTTTATTATTAATTTAACACTTCTCACTGAAGGATAAATTATATTTGAAGAGAAAAATTTTTGCCCAGACCGAGACTCGAACCGAGTACCTTTGGCTTCCTAGGCCAATGCTCTACCATCTGAGCTATCGGGGCGAGTTCCGATCTATATGCAAATTTCTCTCTTATATATGTTGTAATTCCCAGCACCAAATGCTATCAAGCCTTTGTTTCTATCAAAACATCAATTGAAGCCCTACTGGCTTTATAAAGTAGTGTTTAAATTCCCGATAAATGTGTTCTTAACTAAGAAGCCGCCATTTGCAAAGATAGAAACAAAGACTTCATAGCATTTGGTGCTGGAAATTACAACATATGTAAGAGAGAAATTTGCATCTAGATCAGAACTTGCCCCGATAGCTCAGATGGTAGAGCATTGGCCTAGAAAGCCAAAGGTCCCAGGTTCGAGTCTCAGTCTGGGTGAAAAAATGTTTTCTCTTCAAATATAATTTATTCTTCAGTGAGAAGTGTTAAATCAATAATAAAAACATCAATTGAAGCCCTACTGGCTTTATAAAGTAGTGTTTAAATTCCCGATAAATGTGTTCTTAAGTAAGAAGCCACCATTTGCAAAGATAGAAACAAAGGCTTCATAGCATTTGGTTCTGGGAATTACAATGTATATAAGAGAGAAATTTGCATCTAGATCGGAACTCGCCCCGATAGCTCAGATGGTAGAGCATTGGCATAGAAAGCCAAAGATCCGGGTTCGAGTCTCGGTCTGGGTGAAAATTTTTCTCTTCAAATATAAACCTCATAGTGTTTTTTCCCTGTGAAAGTTAAATAGCTAAATTTATACTCTCTCTAGTCTAGGATTCTACTTTGTGTATACTACTGCTATGAGTCCAGGTTCGATTCCATGCAGAGTTGGAAATTTTAATTGTGAATTGGGCTATTGTTAGGAAAAATGTTACACATGCATATTAGAAAGGGCCAAGGTTATGATCTGTATTGCCACAGGTTGTAAAGTATACCAAATGTTATCAATTGCTTGATTGATTATGTTTTGGTACGTACATGTTTTTTTTTTTCTTCTGTTGCAACATCTTTCGCTACTATATCCTATAATGTTAATTTTTTATAGTATGACAATTAGTAGTGTTTTGTTATATTACGACAAGCATTCATCAGCATTTCATTGCTAATATGGCTGTAAAATGGAAGTATAAGTATCTGGGCGAAGACAAACTACCAACATTACCATCACTAATTGGTTCTCTTAACTTTGAGAAGTGTGCAATGCTTAAGTTATCAGTTACATTTTCTTTATTTTCAATACATATGGGTAGATAAGAATCAAATGAATTGTGAATTCTTCTTACCTCATACTTCTATGTTTTTTTAAACACACCACCGCAGTATCAGCGACCATCGTCACCATCATCAGAAGTTTTCACGACTGTCAATTTTTTCTTTTGCTGGTAATTATCCAAACTGTCATCTGGTGTTCTTTTGAAGGAATCATTTTCTAAACTGCCATCTTTTGTATTTTTAAGAACTTCGTAATCAAGCTTGGTTCATCTGGAATCTCGAAGTTCATGGTTCTAGTATGGTTTTTTTGAATGTATATCTTTTCCAAACTGTTAAATCCAAAGGTTTGGATAGATGTTTCGAAAGTTTTGCTCCTTTTTTCAATTCTATGATTCTCTAATAAAGTATTTAGCCTGGGTAATCTTCTGTTAACTAATAATAAAGTTAACACCCCAGACAACAAAAAATCTGGAATTTATCAAATTGATTGCAAAGATTGCAATTGGATATATATAGGAAAAACAAAAGGGAACTTGGAAACTCGTAAAAAAGAACACATTAGAAACATAAAGAATGGAGAAATTGAAAAATCAGCTATAGCAGCACATAGTTTATTAGAGAATCATAGAATTGAAAAAGAAGCAAAACTTTTGAAACATCTATCCAAACCTTTGGATTTAACAATTTGGGAAAAGATATATATTCAAAAAAACCATACTAGAACCATGAACTTTGAGATTCCAGACAAACCAAGCTTGATTACAAAGTTCTTCAAAAATACAACAGATGGCAGTTTAGAAAATGATTCCTTCAAAAGAACACCAGATGGCAGTTTGGATAATTACCGGCAAAAGAAAAAATTGACAATTGTGAAAACAGCTGATGATGGTGACGATGGTTGCCGATACTGCGGTGCTGTGTTTAAAAAGACAGAGGTAAGAAGAATTTGTGATTCATTTGATTCTTATCAATAAAACCTCATAATGTTAAAAATTCCCAAATTTATTATATTAAACATATGGGTTAAACAGGATGAAAATCCTACAAATTAAGTTTAAGAAGAAGAAGAAACATATGGGTAGGTTAGCTATATTTATTGAACTTTTATAGGAAAAATCACTATGAGGTTTATTTAAATCTTTGCTATATTTAGTTTATATTATGAAATTTATCTTAGATTTTATAAGTGTTTCTTCTTCTTTGGATAGTTTAGATAGATGTTATGCCAACAGACAGTATCCTGGCAGAGACTAAGTAAGGCTACTTGACTCATCTTTAACATGAATGAATCTGATACATTGACAATTCTGTTTTTCCCATGAATCATGGCTATCTTTGCAGGATCCATATTTTTTTTATATCACAATTTTTAATTATTTTTCTTTTCTCAACAAGAACTATATGTATAAACACACAGCTCAGGTCACTATTTACATTCTACATCAGTAACTTGTCCGTTATTTTTTTGGTGTTTCAAAAAATTATGTTAGTGTATAATTTTGATGTTATATCTTTTTAAATGAACATGTTCCAGAATTTTATATAGTTTTATATTTTAGAAAGAAAAATTACGTCAGAGGTCCGGGATTCGACTCCCAGATCGAACGTAATTTTTCTTTCTAAAAAATAAAACTATACCCAATTCTGGAACATGTTAATTTAAAAAATATAATATCAAAATATGTAGCTTTAACTGCTTAAAAATTAATGTATGAATTCTAAATAAAAATACTTCGAAAAGAAGTCGTCAGATGGCTATCGGCCTTTGGATGAATGGAGAATTAATTGTATAAGTAGAAAGAAATTTGACGTTCCTATCGGAAGTTCGAATATCATAATGGTTACCGCACTGACATACAGAGTCAGAGGTCCGGGGTTCGACTCCCAGTTCGAACGTAATTTTTCTTTCTAAAAAATGAAACTATGCCCAATTCTGGAACACGTTAATTTAAAAAAATAAAACATCAAAATATCTAGCTTTAACCGCTTAAAAATTAATGTTTAAATTCTCAATAAAAATACTTCGAAAAGAAGTCGTCAGATGGCTATCGGCCTTTGGATTAATGGAGAATTAATTCTCAATAAAAATACTTCGAAAAAAGTCATCAGATGGCTAATGGAGATGGATTAATGGAGAATTAATTGTATAAGTAGAAAGAAATTTGATGTTCCTATCGGAAGTTCGAATGGCATAATGGTTACCGCACTGACGTACAGAGTCAGAGGTCCGGGGTTCGACTCCCGGTTCGAACATAATTTTTCTTTCTAAAAAAATATAACTATATCCAATTCCGGAACATGTTAATTTAAAAAGATATAACATCAAAATATGTAGCTTTAACCGCTTAAAAATTAATGTTTAAATTCTCAATAAAAATACTTCGAAAAGAAGTCGTCAGATGACGTTGATAGCGATGGCTATATGCCTTCAGATGAAAGAAGAATTAATTGTATAAGTAGAAACAAATTTGACGTTCCTATCAGAAGTTTGAATGGCGTAACGATTACTGCACTGACGTACAGAATCAGAGGTCCGGGGTTTGACTCCCGATTCGAACGTAATTTTTCTTTCTAAGAAATAGTGTATAATTTCCCTAACAATCTGCATAAATAGTGGGGCTAGGAGAGATGGTGGTTATAAGTTTGAATAACTAGGTTGGGTGCCAGATGTTGGTATATTTCTAAAGACCTCTGCAGTACATTATGTTAAAAGATATGTGGTACTGTTGATGATCATTCATCAGATGGGGACATTAAGCCTGGGGGGTCAGAGTAATTTTTTGTCAGGAGTAGGTTATGTACCAGTACTGAGTTTCACCTTCTCCCTTATCTTTATCACATCATCATCCCTCACACAACACACTAACACATGCATTATTTATTTTTGATTACATGTTTCCTTTCATCAATACATTATTCTTTTGAAAATACAATAGGAAATAACATTATGAGGTTGTGATTTTACTTAATAATTAAGTTTGATCTATGTCATTCTTACCTCATATGATTGTTTCTGTTAGACATATGTTCCAAGGCATGTTTGCCCCATCTTCAGTTGGTACAGATTCAAGACCAAAGTTTGACCAACTGAAGATGGGGCAAACATGTCTTGAAACATATGAGGGTGAATCAAATATAAACTGGAATTATTGTTTACAATTTTATTGAATTAACAAAAAAAATACAAAACCAGCACCTCATTTTTCTACATAGTCTCCTGCATTTCCAACACACTTTCGCCATCGAGTTGGCAACTTTTTGATGCCGTCCTTGAAGAATGAGGGATGACGTGTAGTCAGCCAGTTGCGTCCGAACTCTACCACTGCATTGTCACCAAACCGCCTTCCTCCCAGGTCTTCTTTCAGTGGCCCAAACAAATGGTAGTCACAGGGTGACAAATCCGGACTGTAAGGAGGATGTTCCAGAGGTGTCCAATGCATTTTCGTCAGTTTTTCATCAAATTTTTTTATTCCTGGCTGAGGAGCCGAGGAACCCACCTGGCAGACAATTTTCGGAATTTGAGTTCATCACTGATGATGGCTTGAACTCTTCCGAAGCTTATTCCAACGTGTGAAGCAATTTCAGAAATTGTTACGTGCCGTTCTTCCTCAATAAGGTCCCATATAGCACGAATGTTGTCTGCAGTGTTGCTTGTTCATTGCCGTCTTTGGTGGGCTCATTTTCCACTGAATCCCAGCCCGCTCAAATGTTTTTGTGCCAATCATACACCTGCGTCTTCGAAAGGGTTGCTTCCCCGAACTGCGCATGAAGCCTTCTCAAAATTTCAGAAGGTTTAGTGCCTTCTTTCACCAAAAACTTAATAATAATGCGTTGTGCAACAGACGTGTGTACCTCTTGCTCGCTCATGGCGTACTGAAGCAAGCAGTCGCTCTTCGGAGTGCAACACATCAAGATCCTTACTCCAGACACCCCCACCAACTTCCCCTCCAAACCGCAATCTTTGCAGTTTGCTACCAGAGCCTCCAGATACAAATTCTGGTTTATATTTGATCCACCCTCGTATGTCTAACAGAAACAACCATATGAGGTAAGAATAACACAGACAAAACTTAATTACATTATTCCTTTTTTCTGCAATAATATTTTTATCTGAATGTAAGATGACCTCAAATTAAAAACTACCCCCAAATTTTGAAAAATTTTGCTCTCAGATGTACTTTTCATTCCAACATGTGATATCTCCCCTTCTTTGATCCATTAAATGATTTTTGGGATTAATTACACTGGCCAACAAAATTTGAACTTTTTTATGTTACAAGGGAGAAAATGTGTGTTTCTAACTTACTTTTTTGTGCTGATTTCAAATCTTTTTACAGAACTTTTCCATCACCCAGGGTTTTCGAGTAATCACATGAAAAACATTTTTCGTGTCTATACATTACAATTTATTATATCTTAGCTGAAATTATATTTGCTCACCCAAAATGTATGTGAATTGGATTTTCGGCTGTACTTCACTTTAGTGTCCAGCAAGTAGTCTGCTAACATATTTGGACACCATTTACCCAGATAGCGCCTTTCCATTTCTGCGATGTCCTGGTGGAAGCGCTCCCCGTGTTCGTCGCTCACAGCCCCTAGATTTTCAGGGAAGAAATCAAGATGGGAGTGCAGAAAGTGAATTTTCAAAGACATATTACATCCCAAATCATCTCATTGACAAGTTCTCTGTAGTTATCAGACCTGAAGTTCCCCAGAAAATTTGAGACAACATTTTTGAAAGATTGCCATGCAGCTGCTTCTTGCATATTTAACTTGTTCTGCAACTGTGTATCTTCATCAGTTCCTTTATTTGAGGGCCAACAAATATCCCTTCTTTCAATTTAGCTTCACTGATCCTTGGAAATTTATTTTTGAGGAAGAGAAATGCACTGCCATCACGATCAATTGCTTTCACAAAATGTTTAATCAAGCCTAGTTTAATATGTAGTGGAGGCAATAAGATTTTTTCATAACGTACAAGTGGTTGGTGAAGAACATTTTCTTGTCCTGGATTAAGTGACTCTCTCTTTGGCCAGTTCTTTTTAATATAATGATTACTTCTATCTCTGCTATTCCACTTGCACAAGAAGCAGCAAAATTTAGTATAGCCAAGCTGTAACCTAAGTAAGATGGCTATAACTTTCAAATCCCCACATATCTGCCAAGAAAAATTGTCATACTTTATAGCGGATAGTAAGAGCTTCATATTCTCATAATTTTCCTTCATACCAAATGCATGGGCTAAAGGAATGGATGGATATATGTTTCCATTATGTAGTAACACTCCTTTCAAACTTGTTTTCGAGGAGTCTATGAATAAATGCCAATTCTCAACATCATTGCAGAAAACTAGGTCCTTCTCTTTAGAAAAGAAATCCTCAAATTCCTTTTGGCGATTGCGGAAAAAAGTTACTTTGGTGTCATCCTGCAGTAGCTTCCATCCTTTCAATCTTAAGCAAGTAATTCTGCCTTGCTTTTACTTAAACCAAGATCCCGAACCAAATCATTTAAATCCTCCTGTGTTAGAAAGTGAGTTTCATTTATAGCATCATCTTCCGCAAAATCTGAATCATTCTGTAAATCCTGAACATCAGAAAGTTCTTCAATCATTATGTTATCTGGTGGAATTGGTATGGGTAAACCTGGCCCATGAAGTACCCGGTCGAATTGCTGAATCTAACATTGGATATTTAACAGTGTGTCTTGACTTGAAGTTATTCCAGATATATTTGTCAAGCAGAAGTAGCAGTCTGTCAAATGATCCTTAGGTTCGTGCCATATCATTGGGACTGTGAAAGACATACGATGGGATCCTTTCAACCAGCCAGTTAATAGTGTTACACATTTGGTACAACAGATTTCCGGGGCCCATATCTTGTTCTGGTCTATTTTGTTGTTAAAATAACAGTGATAAGCTCTTCTTATTAGAGGAGTAAACTTTCGCTTCTGCACTTTGAAAGTGAGCTCACCACACACGAAACAGAAGTTGTTTCTATCGTTAACACACTTTCGAGACATATTTCTTACACAAATGCAATTTTACTCTTCTCTTTACAATACACTACAATACAATACACTATTTAGTCTTTAAAATACACTTCTATCACAATTCACTTGACTACGGAAGTGAGCACAGAATTAGCTTCTTTCTTTTAAGAAAGCTTCTATTCAACTGCGAACTTAAAACATACAATCACAGTTTTGTAGGAGAATGTCATTGTTGTAAGTTATGAATTCAAGGCAACAATTGCAAAACATTATAAGTCCATTGTTGGCACAATGAAATTAAATATAAATGTAAAATAATCCTTCTAATCATCATGTTATATACCAAAAATGCTAATAAATAGGAAAATAATTATTTTCAAAATTACAAAAAAATGGTGGGTGATGGAAAATTTCTGACTTCATTTTTGGAATCAGCAGATGAAAATACATAAGAATCACCCAAAATCTTTTATGTAACAAAATCACTTATTCAAAGTTAAAATTGGGAAACACATTATGAGGTTCTTAATTAATAAATTAATGAGTCATTTTAACATCTTACCTCATATTTAATTTAATTTAAGAAAATCACTTATCATCCTGGAATACATAACAAATTTCAAAAAATTTTCAAGAAATTCAATATTACATTGGCACCGATAAATAATTGTTTATTTTTTATCATTTCACTCACCTCATATAAAAAATAAACAATATTAAAGAACCTCATAGTGTTATTTCCTATCTACATAACCGATAAATAAATTTAGCCTTGGTAACTTATTAATAACCAATAAGAAAATGAACACCCCAGATAGTAAAAAATCTGGAATTTATCAAATTGATTGTCGAGATTGCAATAAAGTATACATAGGAAAAACAAAAAGAAATTTGGACACTCGCACAAAGGAACACTTTAGAAATATTAAAAATGGTGAAATTGAAAAATCAGCTATTGCAGCACATAGTTTGTTGGAGGGTCATAGAATTGAAAAAGAAGCTAAACTTCTAAAACATTTGGAAAAACCTTTGGATTTGACAGTTTGGGAGAAAATATTTATACAGAAGAACAAATTTAAATCTATGAATTTCGACATTCCGGATGAACGTGACCTCATCTCGAAGTTCATCGAATCAACACCAGATGGCAACGATATCTCGAAGTTCGTCAAATCAACACCAGATGGCAATGTTATAGAGGGAGATTCCAACGAATATCCGGTAGTCATAATGGCGGTTGAAAATGAATGACAAGATCATTTGAAAACTATAGTTACCGTGTTTGAAAAACATGAAATATGAGGTAAGATGTTAAAATGACTCATTAATTTATTAACAAAATCACTGTTGACCAGTGTTATCACTACTCAATTTTTCCTTCATTTTTGGTACTTATAAAATGTTTACTTCGGAGACACCAAATTTTATCCTTGCCAAACAATTGTTTGAATTGGTAACTAATTTTCTGTATCAACTTGAAATTAGCTTCTTAATGTCTCCATGAACCAAGGGAATATATGAATTCTTACATTTTTCAGTGAAATCTTACCAACATGCATAAGAAAATTCTCCTCTCAACTTTACTGCTAGTATTTAACTATGAATTTACTGCTTCTGTTACAATTTCTGAATGGCATTGTCGAGACTCTTTACTGCAGCAACTTTTCACCTTTTCTATTGACTCAGCCACATATTACTTGACCATTGTTGCATTGTACCTGCAATCATTTCCAAGTTGGCAATTATATACTAAACAACATAAAAACATTTTCTTTTCAAGGTGGCATCTATGTGGCCCACTATGCATCATAAAAAACATTGACTTTGATCGAACATAATCACCTAGTTGGCAGATTAAAAAAAGTAATGATTTTTAGATTTAGATTTCTGGGGAGAAAAAGAAGTCTTATATTTGCAATAAGTAAGTAACTCATAATTTCAATCACAAAATTGGGCATTTTATCAAAGAAATTGAATAGGTTATTTCCACTTCATCTCATATTTTGTTCTCTCTTCTTTCTTTCATTTTCAGCCAAAAAAACAATTTTTTTTATATATAGTTCTTCTCGCAAACTATGAGTTCTGTTAGTCTTTCCAGTTGTTTCAGCAATTGTGATCTCTCCTCAATTCTATAATGTTCTGTTTACACATGAATAGCTATTCCTGATTTTTCTTTTTCCCACGTTTTACATTTCTTCATGCTCTTTAATTCTGGTGTTTAGATTTAAGTTTTCTTATGTAGATTTTTTCACATTCCCCAATTTTATCTGGTCAATTCCTGATTTTTCATCTTCATCTACTTTTTTTTTTTCCATTTTGTTTGTTTTAATTAGTTTACTATTATAACTAAAGAGAAAAATGTATTTCTTAATTTAATATTAATTTAATATCTCATAGTGTTACTTGCTACTAAGTTTTTAAAAAAGTTATATCTGACTGGGATTTGAAGCCAGGATCTCCAGTTTTACATGCTGCCCCTCTACCTTTGAGCCTACCCAACCATCAATGTACACACATGTGCAATATCTAAAAAAAAAAAAAAAATGTAACCTGGCACTATACCCGAGCAATTTGATCCAGTACTTGGGACTTGTGCTGGTTTGGTTCCCCATGTGGAAAAAAAAAAGTCTTGTAAAATTTTGGCCAGCACTAGATCAGTGTCCGCCTAGAATCTTGAGGAATTTGGGTAGCTACAATAAGTAGTGGCTTCTGGTTGAGAAAACTAGCTATAACAAATTTAGAATCAGACATGCTGACCATATGTCACCCCTACACTGGCTGGATCATCCACCTCTATGTTTAACACATATGGATGTTAATAATGAGTGGAGAACATATTTTTATCAACTCACCTCATATGATTTCAAATATCTTTGATACCGACGGTTTCAGACAATATCATGTCCCTCTTCAGTCATGGCTTCCACTGATGAAATTCTGTGATTGTTGATTTCTCTAATGACATCACCTCTTGTGCTGCCATCTTTCATTGGGATTATAAACTTTGTAATTAAATTTTTATCCACCGGAATATCAAAATTCATAAATCGATATTTATTCTTCCCAAATTGGGAAATGATATTCATTCAGAAGAATAAATATCGATCTATAAATTTTGATACTCCGGTGGATAAAAATTTAATTACAAAGTTTATAATCCCAACGAAAGATGGCAGTACAAGAGGTGATGTCATTGGAGAAATCAACAATCACAGAATTTCATCAGTGGAAACCATGACTGAAGAGGGACATGATATTGTCTGAAACCGTCAGTATCAAAGATATTTGAAATCATATGACGTGAGTCGATAAAAATATGTTCTCCACTCATATTAATGATATAACCTCATAATGTTTACTTCCCAATATTAATTTAAATATACAAATGGATGTATTGCCAGCAGCTGGCTTGTAGACAAAGGGCCTTCTAGGCCTGTTGTACTGTGGAAGAGTATTAGTTTACATACAGTACTGTTATGAATATGCAAGTTCCTACATGCAAATAAGATTGTGGAATAAGAAATACAGTGTTGCATAAGTAGCATTGTTTAGGTATAGACAGAGTTTCTGGAAATTAACTTCACAATTGTTTACACAAAATTTTCAATTTTTTTTTATTTATTTCACAATATTTCATTGTATTCACACAAATAATTTGCTGGTATAAGAGTCTCTTCTTCACCGTTTATTTTAAAATCAGTTCTTCACACTTACTAACTTAACATACCTGTTTGTCTCCACACTTACCTCACTTTTATTTGATCTCAATCCAGTCACAATTGACTGATTGGACCCTTGCACCTTCTTAATATATAAGAGGATAGGAACAATCTGGATGCCAGTCTACACTTCTCTTGAATGGAAGGCAGGTTCTTTTAGAATCAATGTATCTGGAAAATGATTTCTCCAGAAACCACAGTTGGAGAAGCTATTTACTGCACATGATCCAAATTTAACTCCTATTGGCTTATAAGTAATCCACTTGCCACCTGCGATATATAAAGATGGTAATTTGAGCAACAGATAAACAATAATATGATTTTTTTTAATACTGATTTTTAAAATAAAATTTGACATTTATTTCTAATTAAAAATCAAATGCTATTCAGAAGGGTTATGTCAGTTGCTTTTTCTCATGTTGTCGGTTAGCTTCATTTTCTTAATTTTAGCAACTGTTTTAGTAACAGAACCTAAACTATGTATTTTTTAAGTCCTTGTATTGTCTAATAATATTTTCAAGTATAATTGAAAACTTCATAGAGATTGTTGTTTTATTATCCTTCCCTAATGAATGTTGTCTTTTTAGTTAGTTAATGAAATAAAAGCATTAATTTTAAATATAATACTAAACACAGAAAATTGTTTTATTTCTCAACATTACAGATTGTCTATTTAACTTTCACAGGGAAAGAACACTATGAGGTTTAATTTAATAATTAAATTAATGTTTTTATTACCTCACCTCATATCCTTTTTCTTCTATACTGCAGTTTCGGAGCTTATCTCCATCGTCAGTAGCCTCTGGTCGACCGGTGTTATGTCGTTTCTTGGCGGTTTCCTTCTTACTTCTGTCGGTGGACCGATGAACCTCTGGATTAGGTCAAAATTTGCGGGAGTTTCAAAATTCATGAGTTTTTCTTTTTTGTTTTTTTGGATGTGGATTTTTTCCCAGACTGTGAGTTCCTTTAGTTTATCTGTTTGTTTGATTAGATAAACTAAAGGAACTCACAGTCTGGGAAAAAATCCACATCCAAAAAAACAAAAAAGAAAAACTCATGGATTTTGAAACTCCCGCAAATTTTGACCTAATCCAGAGGTTCATCGGTCCACCGACAGAAGTAAGAAGGAAACCGCCAAGAAACGACATAACACCGGTCGACCAGAGGCTACTGACGATGGAGATAAGCTCCGAAACTGCAGTATAGAAGAAAAAGGATATGAGGTGAGGTAATAAAAACATTAATTTAATTATTACAGATTGTTTTTATTATTAATTTAACACTTCTCACTGAAGGACAAATTATATTTGAAGAGAAAAATTATATGCTCAGACTGGGATTTGAACCCAGGACCTTTGGCTTTCTAGGCCAATGCTCTACCGCTGAGCTATCTCGGCACTCCAATCTAAACATTAAATTTTTCTCTTATACATTGTTAATTCCCGATCACTGAATGCTACATGCCTTTGCTTCAATTATGCAAATGGCAGCTTCTATTTAAGAAGACATTTTATTGGGAATTTAAATATTACTTTATAAAGCCAGCCGGGCTTTTTTTATGTTTTTATTATTACTGAAGGACAAATTATATTTGAAGAGAAAAATTATATGCTCAGACTGGGGTTTGAACCCAGGACCTTGGGCTTTCTAGGCCAATGCTCTACCACTGAGCTATCTGGGCACTCCAATCTAAACACAAATTTTTCCCGTTCGCCAAATGCTACGAACCTTTGCTTCAATTATGCAAATGGCAACTTCTATTTAAGAAGACATTTATTGGGAATTTAAACATTACTTTGTAAAGCCAGCAGGGCTTCTTTCGATGTTTTTGTTATTAACTTAACACTTCTCGATGAAGGAAAAAATAACTTTGAAGTGAAAAATTACATGCTCAGACTAGGGTTTGAACCCAGGACCTTTGGCTTTCTAGGTCAATGCTCTACAGTTGAGCTATCTAGTCACTCCAATCTAAACACAAATTTTTCTCTTATATATTATTAATTCCCAATCACCGAATGCTACGAGCCTTTGCTCATTTAAATTCCCAATAAAATGTCTTCTTAAATAGAAGCCGCCTAATCAAAGCAAAGGCTTATAGCATTCGGCGATCGGGAATTAACAATGTATAAGAGAAAAAATTTGTATTTAGATTGGAGTGACCAGCGGTAGAGCATTGGCCTAGAAAGCCAAAGGTCCTGGGTTCAAACCCAGCATATAATTTTTCTCTTCAAACATATTACAGATTTTACCATTTCGGGGGGTTTTGAGGGAAAAAAATAACTTTCCACTAATTTTAAGAGTTCAAATAAAATATATATAACTTTGTTGCAAATATTATCATGAAATTCACCTCTAACATTCATCTTTACATTGCTTAGATCACAAGAAAGCACTCACAGATAGAAGCAACCGCATACCTGTTAGAAAAGACTGGAGATTTTCAGAGTGCATTAAATCTCATGATGGAGAAATTAGAAGAATTGCTTGCCAAGAAATTAAGCGATGATATTGTGATTGATGAACTTTGTCATGTGACAAGCAAATGCATAGGACTATGCCAGAGAGGCTCAACAATGCTGGATGAAAAATCTCGCCAGTCACTTTGGTTTCCTCTGTTGGAAACTCTGATGAAACCACAAAGGAGAGATAATTGTGCCAATAAACCAGGTATTTATATTTTTAATGTCAATTAATACAATGTTAAAATATTATACTCATTATGAGGTAAGAATTACACTGACCAAACTTATTATTATACTTATTTTCAACTTATGAAAGGAGTAAACTAGAGTTCACAAACTAGTGACTTACTGTTACCATGATTTGATGCAGTCATTAATTCCTCTTCTTCTTCTTCTTCTTCTTCTTCACTTCACGGGCTAGGCAAATTGCCTGTTCTGCCTCACAGTTGTTCTGTCCATCTTTCACTGACTTTCCTACATTCCTTGAACCTCTTGGCTTGTAGTTGAATGCTGATCTTGGTAATCTTGATACATTCATTCTTTCCACATGTGTAAACCATTTCTCTCTATATTCTCTGATTTTCTCATTCAATGGATATGTATTTAACTCTGTTCTTATATCTTCATTCCTTATCCGATCCAATCTTGTGCAGCCTTTTGTTCTTCTAAGGAAGTTCATTTCTGCGCTTTGTATTCTACTTTACAATTTTTTAGTCATTACCCAAGTTTCACTCCCATAAAGTAATGCAGGAACTGCCAATGTTTTATAAAACTTCAATCTAGTATCTCTTCTTGTTTTATTCTTTAATGTTTTATGTATAGTTCCGCATATCATTTGAAATTTTGACTGTTTCATATGTATGTCTCTTTCAGTTTTTGTGTTTATAGTAAAATTACAACCCAAATAATTAAAATTTGTTACTTGTTCCAGAGGTTTGTTGTCTATTGCGATTGTTGATCTTAAATGATAGTTTCCCCAAAATGCCATTATTTTTAGTTTTTTTTTTTTTATATTTTGAAATTATATTCTTGGCACAACTGATTTAATTGATGTAAAGAGTAGATGCAAATTATTTTCATTTTCTTGAATAATAACCACATCGTCAGCATATATTAAAACGTTTAATATTTTAAAACAGTCATTAATTCTGTATCAAATACTATTCTTCACAATTAAATTATTTGGTCTGTATATTCTTACCTCTTATGGTTGTTTTTGTTGAACATTCGGAAGAAGAAGAAGATATGTTTCAAGGCTTGTTAGCCCCATCTTCAACTATTACAGACTGATTTTTCTCAAGTTGTCAGTCCTGATTCTTGACTCCTGCTCCCTCTTTCTGTGGTCCAATGAACTTGCTAATTAGGTTCCTTTCCCCGGGAATTTCAAAATTCATAATTCTCTCCTTGTTTTTCTGTATGTAGATTTTTTTGCCATATGGTGAGTTCATTTGCATTTTCTAACTGTTTTAATAATTTTGTGTTTACATCAATATGTTTTAACATTTTTATTATTTGTTTTTAAACATCTTAATGATGGACAAATTATATTTGAAAAGAAAAATATATATTTGAAGAGAAAAATTTTCACCTAGACCGAGACTCGAACCCGGGACCTTTGGCTTGCCAGGCCAAATGCTCTACCAACTGAGCTACCGAGGCGAGTTATGATCTAGAGGCAAATTTTTCTCTTATATACGAGAGGGAATTACAACGTATATAAGAGAAAAGTTTGCGTCTAGATCGTAACTCGCCTCGGTAGCTCAGTTGGTAGAGCATTTGGCCCGGCAAGCCAAAGGTCCCAGGTTCGAGTCTCGGTCTAGGTGAAAATTTTTCTCTTCAAATATAATTTATCCTTCAATGAGAAATGTTAAATCAATAATAAAAACATCAGAAAAATATATGCCTAGACTGAGGTTTGAACCTAGGACCTTTGACTCTCTATGTCAATGCTCTATCCAAATGAGCTACCTAGGAGTGTTTAGATTGGAGGCCTAGGTAGCTCACTTGGATATTGAGCATTGACATAGAGAGTCAAAGGTCCTGGGTTCAAACCCCAGTCTAGGTGTATATTTTTCTTTTCAAATATAATCAATATGTTTTGTTTGATTGTGTTGCTGTTATTGATATTTCTCCACAATATGTTAGGACTGGTTTTATGTATGTAGTATAGGTAGTATTTAAAGTTGTTCTGGAACTACCCCATTTGGTTCCTGCTAATCTTTTTTAACAATTTAAATCTCTTAGTAGGTTTGTCAGTTATATGCTCTATATGATTTTGACAAGTTACTTTCTTATCAAAATATACTCCTAAATATTTAGCATTTTCAGTTCTCTGCAGTTGAATATCTTCATATATTAAATTATTTTCTATTGATTTTTTTTTTTTTTGCTAAGGTGAAAAACTGAAACTGTGTTTTTGTAGTATTCACTGTCATTAAATTATTATTTCACCATAGTTGGAGTTCTTTTAATGCTTGCTGCATAGTAGTTGTTATATCTTGTATTTTGCCAGCTTTCTGCGAATACCATATTAGTAAGTCATCACCAAATTTTTGTAGTGTTTTGGTAAATCATTTATATATGTGTTGAACGAAGTTGTGCTTAATACAGCACCTTGACGTACTCCTAAGTAACTTCGTTTATTGTTTATTTTTTATTATTTCACTCACCTCATACTTCATAATTCATAGCAGACCCTGGGTTTCTTCACATCTTTTGTGACATTCTCAATGCTGTGTCACGTTCACAACTGAAGTCCAACGGTTTTCTATCCTGCAGACTGACCTCTGCGCCATCTGGTGGCCGACCGAAGAATTTCCAAATCAGTCCTCTCTCCTTATAACCGGGTATTTCAAAATTCATAGTTGTATTTTCATTCTTGCATATGTAAATTTTTTCCCAAATTGTGAGTTCCTTCGGTTTTTCCAATTGTTTAAGTAATACAACTATGAATTTTGAAATACCCGGTTATAAGGAGAGAGGACTGATTTGGAAATTCTTCGGTCAGCCACCAGATGGCGCAGAGGTCAGTCTGCAGGATAGAAAGCCGTTGGACTTCAGTTGTGAACGTGACACAGCATTGAGAATGTCACAAAAGATGTGAAGAAACCCAGGGTCTGCTATGAATTATGAAGTATGAGGTGAGTGAAATAATAAAAAATAAACAATATTAAAAAACCTCATAGTGTTATTTCCTATCTACATAACTTAACTTTGTTTATATTTAGAAGTTGCTGATCCATACTTAGTAGCACAATATCTCTGTGTGACAAACTCAGAAATCCATCGTAGCATGTTGTCTTTGATGCCAAGATTTTGAAATTTTTTAATTAATTTACTTCTCCAAACATTATCGTATGCCGACTTTAAAAAGTAAAGTAAAGAGATGCCACAACAGGCCTCAGGAGGCCCTTGGGGTAGTAGGAGGTTAAGTCTCCCACTTTTTCTAGACAATCGACACTTGGTGTCAGCTGAGTTGTCAGCCCTGTGTGACGGCTGCCTTTACCCCCAGAACAAGTATCTGGTACTCATTTCTGTTAAGAGGCTGAGTCGGCCCCAGGACCATAGTGTCACCAGAGGGTTTGGGTCAGTTTAAAAATCCTGACCCCCACGGGGCTCGAACCCTCGACCTTCCAGCTTGTGGCGCAGTACCTCCACAAAAACTGCTATTGTATCTTTCTTGTTGGTTAATGCTTCTTCAGTATCTTGGCTAAGCAAGATGACTTGTTCATTTGTAGAATGGTTTCTTTTAAATCCTGCTTGAGATAATGATTTTTTTTCTCCAAATACCAGTTTAATCTATCTGAAACTTTTTTTTCATGATTTTCCCAACATAGCTAGTTAAAGAAATTGGTCTGTAATTGTTAAAAATTTCCCTGGTTTAAGTACTGGGATAATAAGTGCTTTTTTCCAATTTACAGGGACTGAAGTTTGCCATACAAAGTTATAAAACTGCAATAGTGCTTTTCTCACTTTAGGCCCTAATTGATTAAAAAATTCAGGATGAATTTTATCAGGGCCAGGAGTTTTCTTGTTGGGGATTCCTTTAATTGCTTTATCTAATTCTATTTGTGTAAAGGGGTTGTGAAATAATCTTTCAACAGATGTTGGAAGAGAATGTTCATTCTGTTTGTTTATTTTCTTAATTTCTATTTTGTTAATCTCGTCTCTCTTTTTGTATTCTTTAGACATTGATTCAAAATTACAAAAGTATAATAAAATGAATGGGGTAATACGAAGACATTTTGGTAAACAGATGAGGACAGAGACAAAACTAAGATTACATAACATCACATCAAAAGCTGCTTTAAAATACGGAAGTGAAATTTGGATTTTAAATAAAAGAAACTCTCATAAACTTCAAGTAAGCCAAATGTGCTTCTTACGATCATTGTTAGGAGTTAATAGACTGGACCACCAAAGGAACACTATTATCAGAGGAAAACTTAGAGTAACAAGTTTAAATGAAGATATACAAAGATACCAACAAGAATGGAAAAATCGTCTGAGGAGAATGGCAAGAAATAGACTTCCAAAACATCGGTGGAAAGATCAAGACCATCTTTGCTAGGTTTACCGTACAGGCCACATGGCCTAAAACGAATTTGTTCTTGATGATGATGAAGGTATTTTGCTATTAAATTTGGATGCTATTTTTGATTCATCAATTATTTTGTTATTTTTATATTCCATCGGTTGTTTTAGAGTAGTTTATTTCTGTATTGAGGATATGAATTTGTAACCTTTATTGCTGTCTTTTCTATAATCTAGTTTTTCAGCAAAATTATTAATGTGCTTCTTTTGGCATTTATCAAAGTTTTCTTAAATACTGCAGCTTTCTTTTTCCACTCTATTATACTATCTTGGTCTTCTTTAATTTCCATGACAAATTTAGAATAAAAATATTAAAAATATAAGCTTTACTAGCGAAACACAGGTAGTGTTAAAATCCCACTAAAATATCTTCTTGAATAAGAAGCTGCTATAAGGTTTGTAGAATGAAGGTTCTTAGTTTTTAGCACACGAGATTGTATAAAAGAGAGGAAAATTTCCATCTAAATGGAGATGTCTAGTTACCTCAATAGCTTACAGTTTTAATGATACAGAGATCTTGGATTCAAATCCCAGTATAAGCATAACTTTTTCTCTTAAAATATTAATTTTTCCATCAATGTAAGTGACAAATTTAAAATAAAAATATCAAAAATATAAGCTCTACTAGCTAAAAAAAAAAGGCAGTGTTAGAAAGAAAATACATTGAAAATATGTATGAATCTTTGAAAATTTGTGACTACTATACAATATAAAATTCAGTCTTGAGATCATAACAGCAATCAGGTCATATACTTGTATGGATGATGATAATGATATTCTACTATAAGTGCATTTTAATGTTTTGTTTGCTTAATGTGCAGTTTTGAAAGAACTGACCCAACAGCTCCTGATGGCTATGAGTGGCTATGTATCATTACCTGCAATTATTCAAGTTATTCTCATGGACCCAGCTTATAAAGGTGGAAAATTTGGTGACATCAGAGAACTTATGATGGGTAAGTATTGTAAAATAACAATTGCAGATTATTATGACCGTCATTGCCAGTAATTTTCAATGTACTTCATGGGCTCAAGTGTATTATTTTCCATTCAATTTTAACCCATTGTAATTCAATGACGAGTACTCATCATAGTAGTGAGTGGAGAACATATTTTTAACGACTCACCTCATATAATTTCAATGTCTTTGATACCAGCCGTTTCAGACAACATCTTGTCCCTCTTCAGTCATGGCTTCCACTGATGAAATTCTGTGGTTGTTGATTTCTCTAAGGACATCACCTCTTGTGCTGCCATCTTTCATTGGGATTATAAACTTTATAATTAAATTTTTATCCACCGGAATATCGAAATTCATAGATCAATATTTATTCTTCTGAATGAATATCATTTCCCAAATTGTTAATTCCAACGGTTTATCTAATTGTTTCAAAAGTTTTGCCTCTTTTTCAATTTTATGATGTTCTAGCAAACTATGTGCAGCAATTGCTGATTTTTCAATTTCACAATTTTTAATATTTCTAAAATGTTCTTTAGTGTGTGTTTCCAAATTCCTTTTTGTTTTTCCTATGTATACTTTGCTACAAATACATCATAGTATTTGTATGGCACTGAAGTACAATGACGGGCTCTCCCATCATAGGATAGTTGATTTGTAATATGCATTTTTTATAGTGTGATTCATTGCCGATTATGCTTGTAATAGTTTGGGTTATTCCTTGATAGATGGCAGCTATTGTTTTTTTTTAATTGAAGCAAAGACACTAGCATGAAGAAAAATATTTGGAAGAGAAATAAAACCATGGATCCCATGTCATAGATTTATAAAATGTAAAAGAACATCAAGCCTGAAATAAGAGGCCTCTGGGGCAAAATTTGTCAACTCTTCCAAGCCCAAATTTGAAATGTGAAAGTATCCATGCCTCTCTTTCATTCCCCATTTGTGCAACATATCCATCCCATGCAGTCTATGAAACTTACCTTTTTTTTATTAAATCTGGTTTCCCATAAAAATAATGTAGTTCACTATTATGTAGTTTTTTTTTTTTTCGTTTTTCTATCTGTTTAACTCTCTTTGGTCCAATATTCCTGAACACTATATTCCCAAATACTTATAATCTTTTACCACTCTTAAAGTAATAGATCATATTTCACATACATATAGCATAACAAGATGAACCAATGCTTTATATATTTTTAGTTTTAACATTTTTTGTAGAGGGAAGTTGGAATGACAAGAGTCCCTATAATGTAAAATGACATACATTTCCAGAGTTGCTTGCTGATGATGTTGGTCATTATAATTTCCTGTAATTTTTTTTAGGAATGTTGAGTAACTCTTGCTATGAGGAAACTCTCCTTCAAGCAACAGCGCGTCTCCTGAGTACTGATCTTCACCATCGATTAGCTAAATTGTTAGCTTCAACAAACCAAGGGATATCACCTCGAAATCTTTCTTGTGCACTTTGCCACAAACCATTGAATGTCCTTAAAGAAGATGATAATGACATTCTTTTTAGGTAATATTTTTAATTAAAATTTGTTGTAATAAATATAATTATTAACTCTTTAAATGAGTCCTGCACCATGGCTGAGTGGTCTTATGTATCATGCCTTGGTGCACAAAGCTATGGTTTGAGTTCTCATAGAGGAAGAAACTTTTTCATGAAACTTTGAGCACTATGGTGCTAGTGCCCTCTATCGAGAGGAATTTGGATGACTACAGTAGTAGCGGCTCGAGGCTGAGAAAACCAGCTATAATGCTTATGGACCACATATCACCTTATATTGACTAAATGGTAATTTATCTCTATAATTGACACATATATGGATGGTATACGAACAGCCGACTAGTTAGAGCCTTCTAGGCCTATCATGGCACAATACCTTACTCTTTAAAGACATTTTATTACCAGAATTTATGAGAGAGATATCAGCATAAATCTAAAGTTTTGACCTCCTCAAATGTAGTAATTTCTCATAATTTAAACAAGGAGTTCTTAAATTTTATAGATTTGCAAGCATAATGTTTCACTGTGAGGAAATTAGCAGCACATCACTAATAAAGAAACAATTATGCCTTCTTTAAAGGAACATTGAATGCTATTTCTAATAGGAGTCCACGGTTATGGTCTCAGGATAGCATTGCTGCCTTGTACATAGCAGACTTGGGTTCGATCCCCGGTCGGGACAAGTTTCCTGAATGATGGATTTTTTCAGGGTTTTACCTCACCTGTAAGACAAATGTCAGGAAACTTTAAGACCCAAATGGTCCCCAAACATCATCTGTCCATTAAAATCATCATTATCATATTTGCCATGTTTAGTATGAAGGTATGAGTGAATGATGTATTTTGTCTTAATGTTGTGTTGTCTCAGAGAGAGCCTCCATGTCCTTGTGAGGTCAAAAAGTATGTGTGTGATCCATAGTTTTAAATCCCTCTTCCAACAGGTCATGCCACTGTAAGCCCCAGGTGGGGTGAGACACTTATAGGATTTATGTTGAGTTGTTTTTGACTCACCTCATACTTCTTAACTCCCTCGCAGACTCGAGTTTCGTCACTGCATTTGTGACATTCTCAATGCTGTATCACATTCACAACTGATAACACCTATAAGGTGTTAATAGAATGGAATTTCTAATAGGAAAAAGTCCATCATGCAGGAGCTGCATAAACTAAGTGAATTCCTCAGTAAGTCATATTTATGGTCTGATTTAGCTGGTTTATGGAAATATCTTTCCTTTGTTAAGTCTTAAATTGGAGAGAAAATTAATTTCTTATGCCAACTTATTTAAATATGTCGAACTGCAATGTAAACAGATCATGCAGAACCTATTTTCTATTGGATGTTGTGTAGTTAGACATAAATTTATATAATTTCTACTGATTCATTTTTCCATTATTTTTATTAAAAGTATTAAATGACTTAAACTGATGTATCTTACAGAATATGTTGCAACAAGACAAACATGGTTGCTACTAGAGCGATTTTTAATTTTGAGTTTCAGGTAAACCCCACTTCTAATGGTCAGATTTCATTGATATTTGAGAATACCTTCCTTGTTTTATTTCAATAGCATATATTTAGTTTCATTGTAAAAAAAAATAAATGTTGACCACTAAAATGATTTTTTGTTTTGGGTGAACTCGAATGCACCAATTTTGCTGGTTAACACATTCAGTACCAGGCACTGAGCAGGGCATTTAAACCCACAGGCCAGCCATTTAAATACCCCAGCTACCCTTTTCGTGACACTTCAGAAACGGACCATTATTCACAAACTATTAGTCCTAGAAAATTCAAATTTTGTACGTACCTAAAGGAGATATCCTAGTAGGATTTGATGGTGAAATAACTTGGGTGATTGACATCACATGGTATTGGCATATCAATTTCAGGAAGTGGAAGTTCATCTTTAACTTTCACTTTGTGAATCTTCTAATTCAGGAATCAGTTCATCACCTGAATCATCATTATACAAAATATTCACTAATTCTTCTTCAGTGAGATATTTTTCTTTCGCCATGGTTTCACTCACGCACAAACAACAGCGCGATAACGAAAAACATACAACTGCATTGGAGCCTGGAGTCAAGTTTGAGTAAATGAATTCCATGTGTTGTTTGTTTTAAAAATAAAAGGGGATTCATCAAGGTTAAACGTGTCAAACGGGAATAGAAAATGTAGATTTACATGCCATCTATGATCTCCAAGACATACTAAGCCAACGCAATATTTAGGTGCCAAATATAAACGCAGTTTGTTCGTGCCCACTCTAAAACGAGTTAACTGACCGATATGCCGCATACACGATAGTCTCTTTAAACGCCTTAACTGGTTTACATTACTGAATGTGTTAGTGAACTCAATCTTGGTTATTTTAATTGAATCCTACATGCAAGCTTGGTTCAAAAAAATATATATATATATAAATTGCTGACACGAGAGCTTTGGCACATATAGATAGATAGATCATCGGTTGATTAATGTCTTTGACATCATCTGATTCCTAGTAGCCAATTTTGTTGGTCCATCCAATCTCCTGGTTGTAGATGTTTCTCCTTCATGTATAAATATATTCCCTGACTCCAGGAGGTTTTAGGTCTTCCTCTGCCTCATCTTCCCTCAGATTTCCATTCCAAAACAGATTTTGGTAGCCGATCCTCTTCCATTTGCTGGACATGTCCATACCATCTTAATTACTGAGTTTTAATACTTACTTACTCACTGGCACTATCGAACCCGTAGGTTCATGGCCGCGCGGACATAAGCTCTCCATACATCCCTATCCTGAGCTAATGCTTTCCAATCATTCCCTGTATAATCTACTTCCCTCAAATCATAGTTAATGTTGTTCTCCCACCTCATTCTTGGTCTACCAACTGGGCGTTTTCCTTCTGGCTTTCCTACAAGAAGTTTCCATGCACGTCTTTGATTCCCCATACGCGCAACATGTCCTGCCCATCGCAGTCTACGAGACTTAACTGTTCTTATTATATCTGGCTTCCTATAAAGACCATGTAGTTCATTGTTATGTAGTCTTCTCCATTCACCTGTCTGTTCATCTCTCTTTGGTCCAAAAATTTTCCTAAGGACTTTATTCTCAAATACTCGTAATCTCCTTTCCTCCCTTAAAGTAAGAGTCCATACTGAGTTTTAATATAATCTAAAATAGTGTCTTCAGTCTTCATTTTCTCCCTTATAACTGAGTTCCTAATTTTTTCTCTTCTTGAAATTCTTGCTGCCCTTCGTATAAACTCCATTTCCATTGCCAAAAGATACTTATTTGTTTTTGTTGTTAATGGCCAAAGTTCTGTTCCATAAGTAATGATGCTTTTAACAATTGTATGATACGTATTCATTTTATTTTTATTACTTATATTTTTATCCCACAATATTCCATTGAGGCAAGCAATTGCAAATTTTCCTTTATTATTTCTGTTATATATATATATATATATATATATATATATATATATATAAAAATTTTGTCATGGTCATTTTCAGTGTCTACTAGATGGAATCAGTCAAAATCTGTAAAAATGTTTCAAATATCTTTTCATGAGAGCAACCTCAATAGCTTCATTCCTTCAGAATTTGCTAAATTGTGCAGACCAGATATAAACAATCCATATTCCTAATTGAATTGCAATGATAATATAATTTAGAGTTTGTTATATGTTGGCAGTTTTCTGACAATAATGAGCAGTCTCATTGTCTTGTGATCAGAGTTTCTGACTACTATTCATGAAGTCCCAGGTTCAATTCCTGCTCAGCCCATATGAACTTTTCCTTAAAGGGAATTATTCCCATTATCTGTAATTTAGGTTTGGTTTAGTTTAGTTTTAAGGACTTTCTTGGTGCTTCGTTATCATTTATCACTCATCATATCATTGGACATGAGTGACATAACACTCCCTTCCAGGCACACTCAACCTCACAAATGGATTATAGGGATTACAGTTTCAGGAGAGAATGCCAGAAATATCTTAAGACACCTTAGTGGCATTGGACATTACTCTCTTAAAGTAGCCAAATGCCTCGTCATCTAATTAGTGACGCGCTTGAATGAATTAACAAGATTCCCTTTGTCCTTATATTATTTTAAGAATTATTATTTATTTATTTATTTTGCATATTTCACTATATTTGGAGAGAAAAATGTATTGTAATCAATGGTAAGGAGAAAAATTTTTGCTTGAACAGGAATCAAACCCTGAAACTTCACCTGTACATGCTGGTGCTTTGACCACTGAGCTAATTCAAGCTTCCTTCCCATCCAAGCATAAATCCTCCCTTTATCTTACTCTCTTGGTCCCACATTCAATGCAGTGAATCATCATTTACAAATACACATTGAATGGCTTCTACATTAAGAAGACATGATGGGACTCCACATAGTATAGCATAGTTTAGTTGTATACATTAATTTACTTATTTCAATCATTGTAATATCTTTAGCTTCTTAATATTAATTTAAGAAAAATGTATGTCTAAACTGGGATTTGAATCTGAGCTGTCTGGTTTTCTACACCCATGCTCTGCCACTGAGCTATGTTTCAGAACATCTTTCTGTGTCCATTTAAATCTACTGTCCAATATCTTCCATATTTCTGTGTCTTTCCAATCACCATTATCCAAACATTTTCCCTCATGCTGCTTAAGACACCATTTATTCACATATGTGTTACTGTCTTCTTCTTCTTTCATGTGACTCCCATTCCAGTATTTTTCTTGGCAATTATTATGTATTATAATAAGTAACTGTACAAAAATATCCAGTACATAAGCTAGTTTTTATCTTTTTTTATACTTTCCCAATATATATATTTTTTTTTGTGGCAGAGTCAAACAATTTCATGGCACACTAAGCATGCTGTGATACACCCTTTGAGATTCCATGATTTAAACAACAAATTATTATTGTATGGATATCTGAAATAATTTAGAATTTAACATATAAAATATTGATTGTTTCAGATGTGGTCATGCATTCCATATAAGTTGCTTGGAGCCACCATGGCACTGCATCCACTGTGCTCCTCCAGGTTCCACACCTCCAAGTCCTGCAATTCGACCACAAAGTTTACCACAACCTCCCATATCGCCTACAAGATCAATGTCTAATTCATTAAGTACACAACAGGGACTCCTCCAAAGCCAGGACTTTGCTTTGAGATTAGCGCCCCCGCCACCACCTGATTTGGAGGGGTTATTCTAGTCACTGGAGCAAGTGTTTATTTTAGCTTTACGTGAGAATGTGGTGCTGCATAACTGAACAAATATATCAGTCATTTGGATGCTGGATCATACGTATCTGGTAAGATGTAAAGTTCCTACTCTCTAAGTTTATTATGTTATAATTAATTTGAATAAATGGGTTTGTAGTTTGAATAAGATCTGGAAAAGTGTGTTATTATGCATTAAAGGGGTTTACTCCTCTCAAAAAATGTTAAATTAAAAATATATAAAACTGTGATTCTTCCAATAATTTGGATGCTTACATAGAAGGAGGTGATAAAGATTATGAATATTTGAGAATAAAGTGTTTAAGAATATTTTTGGACCAGTGAGAGATTAACCAACAGGTGAATAGAGAAGTCTACACAACACTGAGCTACATTTGAACTTTATAGGAAGTAACACTATGAGGTATATTTTAAATTTAAAATAAATTAATAAATAAGTTTGGTCTGTATTATTCTTACCTCAAATGGTTGTTTCTATTAGACATTTGTTTCAAGGCATGTTTGCCCCATCTTTAGTTGGTACTGAGTCTCTACCAACAGAAGAGGGCCTTGAAACATATGTCTAACAGAAACAACCATATGAGGTAAGAATAATACAGACCAAACTTATTTATTAAGTAAAACTTTGTAATGTTACTTCATATTATATCTTTAAATTAAAATAAATTATTTATCACCTCACCTCATTTTCAGTCTTCTATTTAGACCAGTTTCGTAACACAATTTGTTCCATCTTCAATATTGTCACACATTGTTCTGTTGTAATAAAGTATTGCTTCTTCCTTCATATGTTAGTAGAACAATGAACCTCCAAAACAAGTCAAATCCCTCAGGAATTTCAAAATTCATTAATTTCTCTTCTTTTTTTCTGAATATGGATCTTTCCCCAAACTCTGAGCTCTTTACATTTTTGTATTTATTTTATTAATTTAGTCTTTCTTTCAATTTGATGTTTTTCTGACCAAGCATGAGCGACTATTCCAGATTTTCCACTTCCCTTTTTTGACATTCCTAAGTTATTCCTTCATCCTGGTTTTCAGATTTATCTTTGTTTGCCTTATGTAAATTTATCACAATCTTCACATTTTATCTGACTATTTAATTCATGCCCCAAATGGGAGTCAATGCCCAATCACGTTTCAATGAATTTTGTTTTACAACCAAATCACAGTCATGTTTCACCTCAATAATTATCGATTTCTCTTTATCATAATAAAGAAAGCTCCTCCCTTTTTATATTCTGAACAGGTCAGAACATTATTTTGCAGTGACTGAGTCTCCAATAAAACCACCATATTTGAATGGTCAAAATGGCAGAAACAAAATTTGGCTGCACTTCAAATGAAGATATAGACGAAATAATCAAGCAATCTAAGCCCCAAAACACTCAAAAGTAATAGAAAATATGTTTGGAGTCAGTTTGAAAGATTTCATCAACAACGAAATTACGTATTAACAGCAGAAACTCCAACAAAAGACATTGGCAACATACTGAAAGACTGGAGCATTAATATAATAAAAATAAATGGTGAAGAGTACAAAGAATACAGTTTGAAAACCATGTGGAATGTTACTGCAAAAATGATACAAGAGAAGTATTTCAATTGAACTCACCTGTGGGAAAAAGTCTACATACAGAAGAACAAGGGAAAAATTATGAATTTTGAAACTCCCGGAGAAAGGAACCTCATTAGCAAGTTCATTGGACCACAGGCAGTGGGAGCAGGAGTCAAGAATCAGGGCCAACAACTTGAGAAAAATCAGTCTGTAATCGCTGACAATGGGGCTAAGAAGCCTTGAAACATATGTTCAACAAAAAACAACTATAAGAGATAAGAATGTACAGACAAAATATCTTAATTATTAAATAAACCTCTTAATGTTACTTCCTATTATATTTTAAAACAATTTGATGTGTTTCATTTTTTTTCTCCACTAGGGTGCATTCTTACAATATTGTGATCATATTTCAAGTTTCCCATGCTAGATGGCAATAAATAATAATATATGATCAAGTTGCAGTGGATGACAATGAAATATAGCAAAATGATTCTGATTTGTTCTCAAACATCGCCATTTACACTAAATATATAAGCATTTTAAAATACCTGTAACTATGGTGAAATGCTATAAAAGTTAAACCTGTAACTATATTTAAATAATGGCCTTCATTTTATTCGTTAAATAGTCCTAACAAATGCCACTCTTTATTTCCAAATTCTCTAGATACATTGGAAATCACACATGGAATTACTTATGATAAATCCCTGAAATTAATTAATTTTGAAATTCCTGGAGAATTTTATTTAATCTGGAGGTTCATCATTCTACCAACAAATAGAGGAAGAAGTAGTACTTCATGACAACAGAATAATGGTCGTTTAATACTGAAGATGGTACAAATTGTGTTCCAAAACCGGTCCAAATAGAAGACTGAATATGAGGTGAGTCGATAAATATTTTTTTTTAATTTAAAAAAAACTGAGCTACATGTTCTTATAGGAAAGCAACTGTGATAAGAATAATTAAGTCTTATAAATTTTGATGGGCTGGACATATGGCACAAAGAATGAAACAGGAACATGAAAACTTGTAGGAAAATCAGAGGGAAAGCATCCAGCAAGTAGGCCAAGAATGATATGGGAGAATAACAAACCATAATTTGAGAAAGGTGAATTATTCAGAGAATAATTGGAAAATATTAGTCCAGGATAGGGATGTATGGAGAGCTTATGTCTGTGCAGCCATGAACTTGAGGGTTTGATAGTGCCAGTGAGTTAGTTAATAAGTGAATTGAGATATGTTCCTATTATTTTGAAGTGGGAACAAGCACTTTCTGTTTTTGCTTGCTTAATGTAAAGAGAAGGTAAAGTGATTTCACTACAGGCCTTAGGAGGCACTTGGGGTAATAGGAAGTTAAGGCATCCACAGTCCTAAAAAAATTTTCACAAGATGTCAGCCCTATGTGATGGCTGCCTTTATCCCTAGAACAAATAACTGGTACTCATTCCCATTAGAGGTTGAGTCAATCCCTGGGACATGTCTGCTAGAAGGTTAGGCCAGATTAAAAATCCTTATCTGTCGGGACCTTCTGGCTTTTGGTGTATTGATTAATCCATTGTGCTACAACAAGCTCCCACTACACTTTTTTGTACTCGTGGATACTAAAAATATCAGGTGCATAAATATATGTACTTTCTAAGGTATAGTATATCTCATTCACATCTTGTTGGTTTATGTAATAAGTAATAATTTTTAGTTGAAAATGTACAGAACACCAAGTTGAAAGTAACAACATATCTTAATTTTCCCGGTTAAGTTCAATGAAAACTGGAAAGTAAAAATGTACTACTATCTAAAAAAAGAAGTAATATAAAATTATGATGATCTTGTAGAAGATTTCCGGGCTGTTGGTCATGGTCTTGAGGCTTGTAGTTCCCCAACGTTTCGCCAGAGACTGCATCCGGCATCCTCAAGGGTTGTCTTCACAAACATCGGGGAACTACAAGCCTCAAGACCCTGGCCAAACAGTCTGGAAATCTTCTACAAGATCATCATAATAACTCCGGCCGTGAAAGACTATGTCAATATAATATAAAGTTGTCTCTTAATATAAATTATATTTATAATTTTAAATTTAAATATTCATTTAGTATGTGAGATAATAAGGTTTTCTTTCAAATATAAATTGTATACAGATCTTTGGCTAGTAACACAAGATCATTCTCAAAAATGCAAAGTTACTGTATGATGGGTATATTGAAATAATGAATTTCTAGATAGCATGAGGATTTCTATTTTGCACAAATGTATAGTAACAAACTTATAATATTGAAAAATCCATTTATTCAAATTTATCTATTACTGGTTTAGAATAATAAGAGAGAGATATTGATCTATTTAAAATTGAATTTAACATTTTTATTAAATTTATAGTAATTTAATGTGTATAAATAAAGGGAAAGAATGATTTTATTTACAAAAATGTGAAAGTATTTCTTTTTTTAATATTCTACAAACTGCCATTACAAAAGTAACTTAACTTTTCAGATACTACTACAATTTTAAATTTGAAGAGAAAAATCTGATTTGTCATTTGGTGAGGAATGATAAATTAAATTTTAGACTTCAAATTTAAACAACTCCTTTTTTCAACACTAATATAAAATCATGTATTCTTCCCTAGAAAATTTGATAGATATATTCTTTTTTAAATCAAAATTAATCTCTCTGCTGTCATATTTCCTTAATTTCCTAAGTTTAAAAATCTCTCTTGTTTCATAAAACTCTTTAATATTTTTCATAAGTCACATCAGAATGGCTATACAAATTGAAGAATATGTTTTCTTATATTATTATAAAAAAGACTCGGAAAGTTCCACACCTCACCTCTTAAAAATATGCTTTTCTCACCTGACTAGTTACAAAAGCCATCACTCTCATCTTCAGATATACTCTGACTGTTTGAATTGAGTCATTGACACTAACATTCCTCTTTCCACTTACTGCAGGTTGAATGTACTTCAAGATCAAATCTTGCTCACTAGGTACTTCAAAATCCATGTGTAGGAAACAAAAAAATAAATGTGGATACTCATACTAAAGAACACTTCAGAAATATTAAAAATTGAAATATCAGCAGTAGAAGCTTGTTTTATTTAGACTCACATAATTGAAAAATAAACTGAACTATTAAAACATTTGGAAAGACTAATAGATTATATTTCTTCTTCTTCTTCTTCCTTTCAAGTATTAGGCCAAGGCCTGTTACGATCCTATAGAAAATTTTCCCTTATGGGAAATTCTCATATAAGACTTGAAAGCATAATAATAGTCCCTTCGATTGGTTGCTGGCCAAAGGAAGGTAAGACCAGTGATGGGGCTGCCATCTTATAGCCTCTGGTCAGGCTTTCTGGAGAAGAAAAGAAAATAAAGGAAAGAAGAAATGGAAGAAAGGAAGGACTCCCTAGCCTCGGATGCCCTAATAGCGTCGGGGTCGAAAAAACAAGAGTTAACCAAGAGAGGTTAGATAGTAAAGTTAAAAGAGTGCAAAACACAAGTAAGTGGAAGAAATGTTTTGCACAGCTTGGGCACCTTGTGGTCGCCATCCACATATCCCCTAGATGAGGACCCCTGAGGGCTAGATTATATTTAAAGAGACTATTTAACTCATGCCCCAAATAAAGAGACTATTTAACTCATGCCCCAAATGGGAGTCAATGACCAATCATGTTACAATGATTTTTGATTTACAACCAATGACAGTCGTGTTTCACTTCGCTCTTTATCAGGTCCTGCTTTTGTGATAAAGAAAGCTCCTCCTTTTTAATGTTCTGAACAGGTCAAAGCATTATTTTTCTCCAACAAATACATTGAATATAGCAAATAATGAAAATATTCCTTGATTTTACTGAGTTGTTTACTAAAAAAAATAAATGAATAACCCGTAATGTTGATTATGATATATAGTTTGATGTATTTCATTATTTCTCCACTTGGGTGCACTCTTAGAATATTGCGATCTTATTTGGCAATAAATATGATCAAGCTGCAGTGAATGAATATAACCTCACATTTCTGATTTGTTTTCAAACATCGCCGTTTACATTAAATATATAAACATTTTAAAATAACTATAGTTAAACAATGATTTGTGAGTAAACAGCTTAATTTTATTCGTTAAATATTCCTAACAAATGCCACTCTTGATTTCCAAATTCTCTAGATAAATTCACTCCTCACTTCGTGAGTCATGAATATATCGATAATTTGGAAATCACTCGTGGCATTACTTATGAAAAATTTTCGCCCAGACCAAGACTCGAACCCGGGACCTTTGGCATTCCGGGCCAAATGTTCTACCAACTGAGCTACCGAGGCGAGTTGCGATCTAGATGCAAATTTTTCTCTTATATACATTGTAATTCCCTCGCGCCAAATGCTTTGAAACCTTTGTTTCTATCTTTGCAAATGACGGCTTCGTAGTTAACCCTTTAGGTGTTATAAGCCGATTAGATCGGCTCTGGTGCTCCTGTCCATTACCTGCCAGACAATATACTTAAACTACTTGCAAAGTCGATCACATCAGCGGGTGCGATTTAAATCTCTGACACAAGACATTTTACCAGTGGTATGCAGAGGGTTAAGAAGACATTTATTGGGAATTTAACACTACTTTATAAAGCCAGTAGGGCTTCTATTGATGTTTTTATTATTAATTTAACACTTTTCACTGAAGATAAATTATATTTATGGAGAAAAATTTTCACCCAGACCGAGGCGAGTTGCGATCTAGATGCAAATTTTTCTCTTATATACGTTGTAATTCCCTCACACTAATTGCTTTGAAACCTTTGTTTCTATCTTTGCAAATGGCGGCTTCTTAGTTAAGAAGACATTTATTGGGAATTTAACACTTCTCACTGAAGGATAAATTATATTTAAATAGAAAATTTTTCACCCACACCGAGACTCGAACCCGGGACCTTTGGCTTTCTGGGCCAAATGCCCTACCAACTGAGCTACTGAGGCGAGTTGCGATCTAGACAATTTTTTTTCTCTTATATACGTTGTAATTCCCTCGTGCCAAATGCTTTGAAACCTTTGTTTTTATCTTTGCAAATGGCGGCTTCTTAGTTAAGAAGACATTTATTGGGAATTTAACACTACTTTATAAAGCCAGTAGGACTTCTATTGATGTTTTTATTATTAATTTAACACTTCTCACTGAAGGATAAATTATATTTAAAGAGAAAAATGTTTGCCCAGACCGAGACTCGAACCCAGGACCTTTGGCTTTCCGGGCCAAATGCTCTACCAACTGAGCTACCGTATACAATGCATATAAGAGAAAAATGTGCGTCTAGATCACAACTCGCCTTGGTATCTCAGTTGGTAGAGCATTTGGCCCGGAAAGCCAAAGGTCCTGGGTTCGAGTCTCGGTCTGGGCGAAAATTGTTCTCTTTAAATATAATTTATCCTTCAGTGAGAAGTGTTAAATCAATAATAAAAACATCAAGGCTAATAGAACTAACAAAATGAGAAAATATATACATTTAGAAGAACAAGTACAGAACCATGAATTTTAAAATTCCTGGCGACCAAGATTTGATCTTGTTCATTCAACCTGCATCAGGTGGCAAGAGGAATGTTGGTGTAAATGACTCAATTCAAACAGTCTGAATGTAGTTAAGGATGAGAGCAAAGGCTTTCAAAGTTAGTCTGATGAAAAAGCATATTTTTAAGAGGTGAGGTGTGGATGTTTCCCATTCATTTATATAACATTGATAATTTGCCTCATAACTTCCCATTAGAATTTTATTAAAAGTGTTTTCTTATATTCAACGTTTTTAGCAAATTAAAAAAAAAATTAGTTAATTTTAGTTCATTTGAAGGTGTTGCTCTATGGACGTACATAACATGTAATTATTTTTAACAGTATCTACTTAATATACAGGGTGTAAATGAATTAAACAAAAGAAATTTGCCTGGTTACAGAGGAGTTGCAGACAAATAATTTAAAGTATAGAACCCAGAGCTCAGAAAAAAATCTGAATTATTAGTTATTAAAGTTGTTTACATTTCATATGCATATTCCATTTTTAGAATTAAACAGGATATAAGGAATGAGATGCAGAAGAAATTATACATGGGCTCAACTGTGAAAACACAAACTATTAAGCATTTCTTCCCAAATTCTCTAAAAAAATTAAGAGGAGGGTTTTGCATTAATTTTTCTAGCTGAATATGCAAGAATCCTCTTTAAGAGAATAAATCATTGGGATGTATGAAATGAAAAATAAAAACATCGAAAGAAGACGTACTGGCTTTATAATGAAATGCAAAATTCCCAAATAAATGTCTTCTTAATAAAGAAGCTGTCATTTGCAAGATAGAAGCAAAGGTTTCATAGCATTTGGTGTGCGGGAATTAACAGCGTATATAAGAGAAAAATTTGCATTTAGATTGGAACTTGCTCAGATAGCTCAGTCGGTAGAGTCTTGGCCTAGAAAGCCAAAGGTCCTGGGTTCAAGCCCCAGTCTGAGCGTATAATTTTTCTCTTCAAATATGATTTAGCCTTCAAATATGATTTAGCCATCATTGAGATGTGTGAAATGAATAATAAAACAAATTGAGATGTAAAGTTTCTGATTCATATTTGTATTCTATAAATTAACTAACTCATTGGTACTATCAAACCTGTGGGTTCATGACCACTTTCCATACATCCCTATTCTGTGCTAATGTTTGCAATTGTCCTCTGTGTAATTTACATCCTCAAATCATGGTTAATACAGTATTATACTTCTACCTCATTCTTGGCCTACCTATTGGTCATTTTCACTCTGGTTTTCATACAGGAGATTTCATTCCCCATTTGTGCCACATGTCCTGCCAATTGCAGTCTACAAGACTTAATTCTTGTTATTACATCTGGTTTCCTATAAAGATCATGTATCTCACTATTAAGTAAATTTGCTCCATTCATCTGTATGTCTTTGATACAAACATTTTCTTAAGAACTTTATTCTCAAATACTTGTAATATTTTTTTCCTCCCTTAAGAGTCCATGTTTTGCATCCATATAATATAACTGGAAGAATAACAGGTTTATACATTTTCAATTTAATGTTTTTTTTTTTTGGAGAAATTGGGTTGACAAGAATCCCTATAATGCATAATAGCATATATATTTTCAGAAATTATATCATGTTTACTTTTTTCTTCACCTCATTCCTGTTTGTAATTATTCTTTCTAGGAATTTGAATTTAGCCACTTCAGAATTTCCGTAATTTCTCATTCTATGGATTATATAATTGTTTCAAATATTTATTTATAGAAAAATTGAATCAGTTTTTACACCTCACCTCATAGTAGCTCTCTTCTACCTAAGGTGTTGGTCAAGATGAAGAGGGTGTGCAGAGAGCTTTCAATAAACATCTCAAACAGCTGGAGAAACTTCAAAACCAGTCTCAGGTGAGAGAGTTAACATGAGATGAGGTGTAAGAAACCAATACAATATTTTGATAAAATACTGCATAGTGTGACTTCCTTCCTATCAGTTTACAGACATATTATATAGACTATATATTTTATTTTATTTATTTTGTGATTTTGATCACTTTTATGACTGCCTGGTGTGATAGTGAATATCTAACAGTGATAAATTTTACATTTGAATATTATTGTCCTATTATTGTAATTTGTTTTTGTTATTTTTTTTAGAATAAGCAAATTGTTGAAATTTGTTTTTTACAAATATTTGTTTCATAATTGAGTTACTTAGAGAGGTAGATATAAAGAATGACCAGCATCATTGTACAATACTTTGAGCTTAGTACAACTTATAGCATTGGTGATACCTTATTGAAATGATAGCCAAGCCTTCATCTTGCATTGTGAATAATCAGATATTAAAATGTGTTCATAAATATCTCAAAATTGCTTATTCAAGAAGCTTGCTTTCGTTAAAGTTTTTAATCACTGTGCATTTTTTAAGTTTTATTTATAATCATGTATACATTAGAAAATTATAAGTTGTCTTTCTTTCAAAAATTAATTAATTTTTTTCCCAATAATTGTTCCATGATTGCTTTTTGGATAATCTTAAACATAGAATTTGACCAGCTGTTAAAAGCTAAGTGCCGCTTAGTACTTTTTCATGGAGTGGTATACAGACGGATTTGATTTGTAATGAATTTTTACCATATATTTGATTCTATTTACATTCTCTCTCTTATATGCTGATATGATTGAAACTTAGAAAATTTTACTCTCAAGAAAATCGGTCAAATTCCATGCCTACAGGTATACATTATGGATTAATTGTAAAGTGTGTATCAAAAACTTTGCAGCAAAACTCATAGGGCAAGAAATCATTGCTTTACTTAATCTTACATGTAGTAAAACAAGGAAAAAAATATTTCAACCATTTCATATTTTGTTTACAAGCATAAAGAGTATTACATTTATGCAGAAAGGGTAGATAGAAAGGAGGGGAAACGCTGTAGCATGGTTGTTTAAGCCAATATGCTACAAGCTGGAAGGTCAGGGTTTCAAGTCCCAGATGGATCAGGATTTTTAACTGCTCTAAATCTTCTGGCAACACTATTGCCGTAGGGTCAACTCACCCACTAATAGAAATGAGTACCAGATGTTTGTTTTGAGGAAAAAAGATGCCAGTCATGCAAGGCTTACAACCCAGCTGACATCTCATGCCGATTGTTTGAAAGGTGGGAGCTTAAATCTCATACTATCCCAAGGGCCTCTGTGGCCTTTTGTGGAATCACTTTACAAGATATAAAGGATATTTGAGAAGTGACTCAAATTAAATAAAGAACTTTCAATATTGGTTATGCTCTAAAACTGTCTTTAATCTTTTCTTAAATTGTTCAAATAAAGCTAATTGTTAGGGTTCAGATTTTTATTCATTAAAAAACTTTAAAATATTTATTTTGTATCTGCTAAAAATTTGAATTATGTATCCTAAATTCTAAAAAAAAAAATTTGAAAACATTTAACTTAATACAAAAATCAGAGCTAAATATCAAATTTTACCCGACTGTTCTAGTGATATGATTCTAACTACCAATAAAATGCAAACAAACAAGAAATCTTAAAATCAATGTAATAACAAAGAGTTCAATGTATGATGTAATGTCTGAACATGTGCAAATGAATCAGCAGAAATCAAGTAGCAAACCAACTGAAATCTTTTGAGTTGTAACATGAGGAAAGTATTAAAGTTTGTACTTAACAGAAAATATAAATGTTTATTTTTGTAATATCTGAAAAGTACTAAAATATCTATTTACGGGGAATATGTCAAAAATATTTATTCTCATACTGTGTTTTTAAAAAATATGTGTTTTTATCTGAAATATAACTACTGTATGTAATTACACTTGTCAGATTTTGATGATGATACAGAATATGAGGAAGATGAATCTGGTAAAGTAGAAAATGATATGCAATAAAGGTTGGAATATTAAATTTATGTTTTAGGGATGTGGGCCTACATATTAAGGAGAAAAAGAAACAGATAAGTGAGAAAGAGTGTGTTGACTTATTTAGCAGAACCTTTAATTGTAAGTTTAAATAGCACTAATTGTTAGAATACAGAGCCATTTTCACACATGTTGAATGTCTATCTACATGTTCAATCACAATTTGAGTCATAATATATTAATAATATGAAGAAACCTACTAAGACCATTAATATCATACCTCTTCTCGACTATCAGGAAGTTAGTGAACAATCTAGCATCCAAAATTGTAGATGGTCCCTTTTGAGTTAATTGCAAAGATTTTGAGCCGTACACTATACATTTAGTTATGTTTTATGTAATGAAAAACTTTCTGCTGTAGAGCTTCCATCCATTAGACTCAGGATAAATTAAATATATCAATCCAGAAATTGTGTAAATATATCTCCATCTGTAGTGCACATAGCTAATTTGTTGAAATGGATTCCATGTAATACTGTTAAGTCCCCATAAGAATGTCTAATATTACTTTTTAACAATGAAATATTTTCCCCTTTACCAGATAGATTCAGTGATTTCAGAAATGAAATCTGACTGTGGTTTCATAATTTTTATTGTTTCTGTGATATCTTGTAAGAAACCTGAAAATCTATGGCTGTTAGTTGCAAAAACAAGTTCTAAATCCTGTCCATGATTTTATAACTATTGCTATGATTTTCAATTTTCTTTTATGTTAAAGAAACTATAATATACAATGAAGCCACAGTCTTGGTTTTTTAGACTTTGTTTTCTGGAATCAACGTGTTATTTACCACCTCATGATATTGATGAAATTACTCATATAACAGCTGAGATATGTAAGGTGGTAAATAGAAGTAATTGACTTAATATCGTAAAAAAGAAAGGATAAAATATTTGATCTGAGTTTAGCTTGAACTTCTAGCTTATTAATATTATCTGCAGTAAATAATATTTTATAATTTAATGAACTTAATTTACATTGCTGCCAGTACTCATTGTTTCGACAGACACATTTCCATTATTGTGTGTTTGTTTTCAACAAAGAGAAAGATGAAAGACTGGCTTCATATTCCAAAACAGTATTCATTCCATATTGTAAAAATGAGCATGTATTGCAGTCAAATGAAATATATTTATTTTCCCTTGTTATATATGAACTGTATGTTAATAAATTTTCTTTGTATATATTTCACAATTATGAAATGTAATTTCTTCCTCCATTTTTTTTCTGCTATATACTGGAACTTGTGAGTTGCATCACTTCAATTTGAGTAATTGTAAATGTTCATATCAAGATAAGACTGCGCTTCTTTCAGGACAATATTAAACATTGTTAATTCATGAATGAAAGGAGAATTGTATAATGAAAATAAATTTTATGTTCCTATCGGAAGTTCGAATGCCATAACAGTTATCGCATTGACGTACAGAGTGAGAGATCTGGGGTTCAACTCCTGGTTGGAACGTAATTTTTCTTTCTAATATAAAATTGTTAATTATTTCCAAGCCCATGCTGTAGCTGAGCAGCTTAAGGCATCATGCTTTGATGTAGAACTATGGGACTTGTACCAGTTAAAGTTCCCATGGGGAAAGAAATTCTCTCATGGAATTTCGGTACCTAGCCTCATGAGGAATTTGGGTAGTTACAATAGGTAGCACTCTAGGTTGAAAACAACAATCTATAATGGCTGGAGGAACTGACATACTCACCCCTATACTGGCTGGATGATAACCCATCTCTGTGATTAACACGTGTGAATGTGAAGCCAGTGCCAGTTGGTATGTCAAAGGCCTGTCATGCCACGGAGCTTTAATTATTTTCTCCTAAATCAGGGGTCACCAATCTTGATTAAGGGAAGAATTAAATAGATGATACACATTACAGAGAAGAACTGGTAAAAGTTTTTAGCATGATATTCACTAGTCCCATTTGAAGAACTTAACAAGCACTGAATTAAATATTATATGAGTAATAAAATCAAATGTTTCCTACCTCTCCTCATATAAATCTTTTAAGTAGATCATGATTTCAAGACCATAATGGTCTCATCGTCAGTACAATCTTGGTGACTGATGTTATGTAGATTGGAAGAAACACTTCTTCTTCCCTCTGTTGGTGGACCGATGAACCTCTGGATCAGGTCAGTTTCATTGTTTCCCAGTGTCCCTAGAGAAACCACTATCAAAATTTTGGAAAAATGGTTAAACAAAAACAAATTAGAAAAAGAATGTATAAAGAAATTTATAATTCTAACCAAATTATGCATTGAACAAATTTTTTTACATATAACGGAAAACTTTACAAACAAAATTCTGGGCTTTCTATGGGAATTCCTGTATCACCCTTTTTGGCCAATTTATTTATGGAAAGTTTGAGCAGAAAATACCCTCCATGGTATCTTTACCTTGTCGTGGTGGAGTGGCTTGTGTGCTTAAATGATCCTGAGAGCTATGCCGGCGGTAGCATTGCTGCCGATAGGGTTACCCATGCCGGACTGGTCGAAGGTGATAAGCCAGACGAAAAAAGTACCTTGGTCGAAAGAGTGACGATCTTTCACCGTAAAAATACAACCGTCAAGAAATGCGGACATGGGTTCAACTGGGGTAAAATTTTCCGGAGGTCAAATAGTCCCCCATTCGGTGCTCCGGGCGGGGACTACTTCAGGGAACACATGCCAAAGGCTCAAACACAGGGACATGTTCCTAGGAACATGGAATGTTAGGACTTTATAAAATAGCGGGGCACTAGAGATATTAACGCGGGAATTGGATAAATCGCCCTTGGATATAGTCGCTTTACAGGAAGTTAGGTGGCCAGGAGAAGGTAGTCAGGAATCAGGAAGCTTTGCATTATACTATGGTGGTGCAGAAAGACCTGCATTTGGAACGGGTTTTTTAGTCAGAAGGAGGATCCTATCCGCTATCCGAGATATTAAGTTTGTTAGTGATAGGATATCATACATAATTCTAAAGGGTAAACGACATGATTTTATAATTGTAAATGTACATGCCCCCACAGAAGATAAAGATGATAAGATCAAGGATGAGTTCTATGAAGAATTAGAATGCTTATGTGATAGCCTTTCACGATATCATATGAAAATTGTCTTAGGAGATTTTAATGCAAAAGTGGGGCGGGAAGATATATTCAAACCAACAATAGGCAAATTCAGTCTTCATGAAGATAGTAACGACAACGGGGTTAGATTAGTCACATTTGCCACATCAAAGAATCTCATTGTTAAGAGCACAACATTTCAGCATAAGGATATTCATAAATACACCTGGACGTCCCCAGATGGAGAAACTCGGAACCAGATAGATCATGTATTAGTGGATAAACGCTGGCACAGTAGCATCATTGATGTTAGATTAGTTAGAGGAACAGACTGCAATTCAGATCATCATCTGGTCAGGGTGAAAATCAAAAATCAGACAACGGCTATCACTTATGAGAGGAACAAACGCTAAAGATGATTCTGTAAAATATGAATTAAAAAACTTGAAAAATGATGAAATGCGGCAAGAATACCAAATCAAAATTGCTAATACAATTTGAAGTACTGGAATCTTCAGATGACAATGTGGCAAACGAAGAAGAAACTGATATAAATAAAGAATGGAAGGCTATAAGAGATACTATTAAATTGTCAGCATCAGAAAGCATTGGGTGTTTAAAAAAGAGGGAAAACAAGAAATGGTTTGATGACGAATGTGCCTACATTGTAAAGAAAAGAAAGCTAGCAAAAATGAAATGGTTATACGAGCAAAATGAGGTAAATTTAGAGCAATTGGGTAGTGTTAGACGGGAAACCACCAAGTTATTAAAGAGTAAAAAGAGGGAATATTTGAGAGAGAAAATTAATGATCTCGAAATGAATGCAAAAAATAGGAACATTAGAGAATTATATCAGGGAATTAGTATAGAGAAGAAAGGGCTTCAGGCTAGAACAAACATAATTCGAAATGAAAATGGGGATATGATTGCAGATTCCAAGAGTATATTAAATAGATGGAAAAGTTATTTTAATCAGCTATTAAATGTACATACAGAACAGGACATTGAGGAGGATAAGTTACAGACAGCAGAAATGCTAGTCGCAGAGCCAAGTGCATTAGAGGTTGAAATGGCAATTGAAAAATTGAAGATGTATAAAGCATCAGGTTCAGATGAGGTCCCAGCAGAACTGATAAAATCAGGGGGAGAAAAATTGATGGACAAGATACGCTGGTTGCTTAGTATGATTTGGGAAAAAGAAGCTCTTCCAGATGAATGGAAGGAATCATTATCGTACCAATTTATAAGAAAGGAGATAAACTGATTGCAACAACTATAGGTGCATCTCATTACTTTCAACTTCGTACAAAATTCTAACAAATATATTAGTAAGCAGACTTACTCCCTATATTGATGACATTCTAGAAGATCATCAATGTGCATTTAGAAGAAACAGGTCTACAACAGATCCGATTTTTAGTATAAGACAGATTTTAGAAAAGAAATGGGAATATAATGGTACTGTACATCAACTATATGTAGACTTCAAAAAAGCATATGATTCAATTAAGAGGGAGAAGTTATATAGTATCCTGCTGGAGTTCGGAATTCCTAAAAAGTTAGTTAGACTTATACGAATGTGTCTAAATGGCTCAATGAGTAGGGTGCGTGTAGGCAAACAGTTTTCAGACACTTTTGAAATCCAGAATGGGTTGAAGCAAGGAGATGCACTATCTCCTCTACTATTTAATTTTGTACTAGAGCATGCCATTAAATCTTTAGAGAATGAGAAAGGCTTACAACTGAATGGTATTAATAAGCTGTTAGTTTATGCTGATGATGTAGTACTACTGGCCGATAGCGAGGAGATACTAAAGGCCAACACGCACACACTATTGAGTAACACTAAGAAATTAGGACTGGAAGTAAATATCAGTAAAACTAAATATATGGTCACACGTAGAAATACATTATATAATGGAAATGGACAGCTAATGACAAATGAGGGAAATTTTGAGGAATTGGCTGAATTCAAATACCTAGGAACAATAATCACAAATAGGAATGAGATACACAAAGAAATTAAACATAGGCTCAATTCTGGAAATGCGTGCTATTATGCATTGCAGAGACTTTTGATGTCCCAACTCCTTTCAAAAAACGTTAAGCTGAAAATATATAAAACTATTATTCTACCAGTTATATTATATGGGTGCGAAACATGGACTCTTACTTTAAGGGAGGAAAGGAGATTACGAGTATTTGAGAATAAAGTTCTTAGGAAAATTTTTGGACCAAAGAGAGATGAACAGACAGGTGAATGGAGAAGACTACATAACAATGAACTACATGGTCTTTATAGGAAGCCAGATGTAATAAGAACAGTTAAGTCCCGTAGACTGCGATGGGCAGGACATGTTGCGCGTATGGGGAATGAAAGACGTGCATGGAAACTTCTTGTAGGAAAGCCAGAAGGAAAACGCCCAGTTGGTAGACCAAGAATGAGGTGGGAGAACAACATTAACTATGATTTGAGGGAAGTAGATTATACAGGGAATGATTGGAAAGCATTGGCTCAGGATAGGGATGTATGGAGAGCTTATGTCCGTGCGGCCATGAACCTACGGGTTCGATAGTGCCAGTGAGTAAGTAAGTAAGTTGAGCAGAAAATAACAAGTGGACACCCTTTGATTTCAAATTTTGGAGTAGATACATTGATGATGTAATTGCTATTGTGAATCACAAACAAATAGAGGATGCTTTAAAGCTTTTGAACATTCAGAGTAGAACTATAAAATTTACCATGGAAACTGAAAATGAAAGACAAATCCCATTTTTAGATCTCACTTTAAGAAGGAACGGAGAAAACATGATAGAATTTGGAATTTACAGAAAGAATACACATATAGACAACCAGGATTCAACCATTTTTCTCACAAAGGCAGTATTCAATAATTTGACACACAGATTGGTAAATATACCTATGAGTGAAGAAAATTATGAAAAAGAAAAACAATACATAATTAATGTTGCAATAGATAATGGTTATGAAGAAAATATGGTATCCAAGAAGACAAAAATTATTTAATGAAAGCACACTTATAAAACAAACAGAAAAACTAAAATTCAAGAAATTCACTTACCATCCATTGAAACACCATAAGTTTCAAAAAGTTTAATATAAGATTGGCACCGAAGAATGAATACAGCCTTAATAGGATAATTAAAACCAATAAAAATGAAAGAATTGAAGAAGAAAACAAATCAGTAATTTATCAGATTAAATGCAGGGATTGTGACAAAATTTATATAGGAAAAACAAAAAGAAATTTGAATACAGGGGTGAAAGAACATCTTAGAAATGTCAAAAAAGGAGAAGTGGAAAAGTAGCTGCTCATACTTGGTCCGAAAAACATTTAATTGAATCAAAAACTGTCTAATTAAACAAGTAGATAAACAAAAGGAACTCACGGTTTGGGAAAAAATCCACATTCAGAAAAACAAAGGAAAACTTATGAACTTCGAAATTCCAGCAAATCCTGACCTGATCCAGAGGGTAATCAGTCCACGCACCCTACTCTTTGTGCCATTTAGACACATTCATGTAAGTCTAACTTTTTAGGAATTCCGAACTCCAGAAGGATACTATATAACTTCTCCCTCTTAACTGAATTGTATGCCTTTTTTAAGTCGACATAGTTGATGTACAGTGCCATTATATTCACATTTCTTTTCTAAAATCTGTTTTATACTTCAAATCTGATCTGTTGTAGACCTGTTTCTTCTAAATCCACATTGATGATCTGCTAGAATGTCATCAATAAGGGGCAGATTCCTATGACATGTCATATTTTAACCAAAGCCTATATTTTAAGCTTCAAGTAAGTAAAAATATTTATATATGCTTTGTTATTAAGATTAAGTGGTTTTTATTGGGTCTTAAAAGTCATATTTCTTACGTTTTCAGATCTTTGGTCATAGTTCTGCTTATTTCTATGATAAAGTCATATTTTGGATTTTTTTTTAAATAGCCTAATCATCAAGCGATTGGAAATAACCAACATTGTATCTGTATAAAAATCATCAGTTTCACAGTACACTCGTTTTGAAGGTTTCTGTTAACAGGTAGAAAACATTTGCACCAGACATAGAAAACAATCTTGATTGTTTGTATCTCACCCTTACCACCCTAATTGTTTGGTGTCAGGTTTTCTGCTTTGTTCCCCCTCCACTTTACCACCCCCACCTCCACCAACTCTCTGAAATCTTCCTGTACATTCCTATTGAGACCTCAGCTTTAGTTCGATTTCACCATGCCTAAAAGTACGTGTTGTGAGAGTGTAAAATTAAGGAATTTTGTTCGAGAGTTTGGAAAGAATATTTTTAGTACTGATGGTGTTATTTTATATTGTAAACTGTGTGAAATTAAAGTATCAGCAAAAAAGTGATTTAATGTACAACATTTTGTAATACTGCAAACATAAGAAGTGTTCAATGTTCTCCATGGAAAGCAGGCAGCGGCTGATGTTTGAGACAGCTTCTTCTTCAACTGCAACTTCATCGGATACCCCTTCTGAATTTTATAAGAATCTTTGTAAAATGATGGTGACTTCAAGTCTTTTTTTGACAAGTATATCCCTCATCCAATACCCAATGAATCGACTCTGAGGAAAAACTATATATCTACCTGCTACAAAGATGGTGTTGAAAAATATAATGTCTTCTATTGGCAACAACAAGATATGGGTTTCCATAGATGAAACAAGTGACGTAGATGGAAGATATGTAGTCAATGTCATTGTTGGCATTCTAAAAGATGATCGGCCTGGTGGAGTGTTTCTCCTAACATGTGAAGTTCTTCAAAAGGTAAATCATTGGACTATTGCAGTGCTCTTTGATGATGCAATGAAATTACTCTGGCCAGATGGTTTAAAAAGAAAGAACATTTTACTCTTTTTAACTGATGCTGCCCCATATATGACAAAGGCGGTCAAAGGACTGAAATTACTTTACTCCAAAATGATCCATGTTACATGCCTTGCGCATGATTTACATAGAGTGGCAGAAGAGGTTTGCAGCAATTATCCTGATGTAGGGTCGTATGCAAATACATTAGTCTCTACTCAAATTACTTCCAATCACTGGTGAGCTGAGATCGAATTAACGGCCGCCTTAACCGGTCATGCATGAATGTTGACGTTTTCGTAATATTGGCAACGAATTACCCAGAATTCTCAGCGATAAAACCACTTCCGTTATTTTCGTCTGCTATAGAGGAATGCATTTATGCTTGCATCCCGCAAATAATACTGTATACAAACACGTCTGCGACGCGCAATATTACGCCGATTCTCCTGTTCTTCCAGTTGAATTCTTTGGTAGACTCTATCAAATTCCTCTTCTCCGCATATACCGAAAACATGATCGAAGTCTTCAAGGTCCGACATCTTGGATAAGTTTCAAACTACATCGGTTCCCTTCGGGATTTTCACATAAGTTTATATCTTGAGCTACGATCTTAAGGTACCTTGTCAGGTAGCTTTACAATTATTACCGCGTGAATAGATTTCTGAGTAAGAAAAATGTGTTTGAATAAAACTTTATCAGCAGAGAACGCCTTTTACTGTCTAATGCATTCAAACATTCGACCCGTAGACAGGCTGATTTCTAATGGGATGAAAATATTTTTGAAAGCTCCACTCAGAATACAGAAATTCAAAGAAATTGCTTCTACTTAATCTATTCCTCCTCAACCTGTTCTGACTCGGGGAACTTGGCTTAATGCTGCCACATATTATTGTACCAATTATGTTGCTTTACAAACAGTAGTTCAAGAATTTGATTCTACTGATTCATCATCCATTAAAATTGTACAAGATGCATTTTCGTCATCAACCCTGGCAGCAAATTTGGCATATATAAAGTCAAACTTCGGTCAAATATCAGGTGCAATTACCCGCCTAGAAACCGTAGGACTTTCACTTAGTGACGCACGACAAATTGTGAAAGAAATTGAAAGTGACTTAAAGCGAGAAAAGGGTAAAGTGGCTGAAAATATTACTGCAAACTGCAAAGAGTATTATCAGCTAATATAGGTTATACAACCCTTTCCAAGTTCAGTGACATTCTTTGTAGGCTTGAAGCAAAGTTTGAAGATTTTGAGCCGGTATTTTCCCCAGATGAATTAACTTATTTCAAATATGCTCTCCTATAACCTCATGTGATGTGGAATGTAGTTTCTCCAGATATAAGAACACTCTGTCTGACAATAGAAGAGGCTTCCAGTTTGACAACCTTAAAATGCACATAGTCATCCAATGTAATTTTGATGCTGATGAAAACTAACCCAGGTATGAATATTTTATTTCTCTTAATTATTCTTTTTTCTTGTTTTTTAAAGTTCCAATAATTATTATTCTCTAATATAGGCCTTTTTTAAATTTACAGATTACATAAAGTGCTGAATTAAGAAGTGAAGCAAGATTTTCTTTTTCTTATGATACAATTGAAAATGCATATGAATGAACAATTAATATAGTTTGGGTAAAAAATTCATTCAATCATAAAGTCATATTTTTGTCTTTTAGGTCATATTTAAATCTTTTGTTTGGTCATAAATGCATGCATATTTTCCATTTTTTTAGGTCATAGAAATCCGCCCTTTAGTCATCTATATAGGGAATAAGTCTGCTTACTAATATATTTGTTAGGATTTTGTACGAAGTTGAGAGTATTGACTGTAATGAGATGCCTCTGTAGTTGTTGCAATCAGTTTTATCTCCTTTATTATAGATTGGTACGATAATCAATTCTTTCCATTCATTTGGAAGAGCTTCTTTTTTCCCAAACCATACAAAGTAACTGACATATCTTGTCCATCAATTTTTCTCCCCCTGATTTTATCAGTTCTACTGGGATCCCATCTGAACCTAATGCTTTATACATCTTCAATTTTTCTATCGCCATTTCAACCTGTAATGCACTTGGTTCTATGACTAGTATTTCTGCTGTCTGTAAATTATCCTGTTCTGTATGCACATTTAATATCTGATTAAAGTAACTTTTCCATCTATTTAATAAACTCCTGGAATCTGCAATCATATCCCCATTTTCATTCCTAATTATGTTTGTTCTAGCCTGAAACCCTTTCTTCTCTATCCTAGTTCCCTGGTATGATTCTCTGATGTTCCTATTCTTTTGCATTCATTTCAAGATCATTAATCTTCTCTCTCAAATAATCTCTCTTTTTACTCTTTAATAACTTGGTGGTTTCCCATCTAATATTGCCTATTTTTTCTAAATTTACTTCATTTGGCTCATGTAGCCAATTCATTTTTGCTTGCTACAACCCAAAATTTTAAAATTGCTGTAGATGCTGTAATTTGTTTCCTTGCAACTAAAATGAATACAAATAATTGATTAAATTAATATTAAGAAGCTAAAGCTGTTACTATAATTGAAATAAGTATATTAAAGTACACTACTAAATTATTGTAATCAAATGGTAAAGAGAAAAATTTATGCCTGAAAAAAAATTTTTCTCTTTACCATTTGATTACAACAAATAATTGAATTAACGAAAGAAAGATATATTCTGTAAAGCACAAAATTAGATCATCAATTTGGTGGGAATTATTTTGTTTGAGCACCTCCTGCATGACAGACTTTTGTGTTTAGCTCTTACCCATGATATGTTACTGCGTTTACAGATGATAGTTGCCTTTTTAGAATTGGTTCCAATATAATTTCCTTGAAGGTGATCAAATAAGAGACCAAGTTAACATTGTTCATCAACATGTAAGTAAAGTAAAGTAAAGTGATCCCACAACAGGCCTTTGGGGTAGTAGGAGGTTAAGGCTCCCACTTTTTCTAGACAATCGGCACTTGATGTCAGCCGGGTGGTCAGCCTTGCGTGACGGCCGCCTTTACCCCAGAACAAGTGTCTGGTACTCATTTCCATTAGAGGCTGAGTCGACCCCAGGGCCATAGTGCCGCCAGAGGGTTTGGGTCAGTTTAAAAATCCTGACCCCAACGGGACTTGAACCCTCGGCCCTCTGGCTTGTAGCTCAGTGCCTTAACCACTACACTACGGCGTGCCCCCCAACATGTAAGTAATTCTCACAAATAAAAGAACAAACTTCTGATAAATTTAAACAAATAAAAATCAGAATGTATTTGTTTTTAATTTTACACAGAATTTTAACATATATTTTCAAGTTATATGTTTAGGAATATTTTATGTTCTTCAAATAAAATAAAACAAAATAAAACTTCTCCAAGCATCCATCTCAGTTCCTGACCACTTTTACTTGGTACAAAATATTATTCCTATAAGACATATATATGACATAAGAAAAATAAATGCCTGGACAGGATTTGAACCTTGAACTCTGAATTGGTACTTCAGCATGTTATCCATTACACCCCCAGGCAATTATAATATATATATACCATCTTTAAGATGAACCTCTCTTTTCCTGACTAACGACCATGATTTTGACCAGTTTATAAATGTTTCATTCACTTTAAAACAATCACATGCTCATATTTATATATTAAGACTATATTCTTGTCTTTTGTGTCAGAGAGAGAGAACAGTTATTTAAATCTTCAACACTAATAAAATTCATGTTAAAATTCCATTGAGGTGTTAGTCACAATATAAAAATTATTTTGACCTTTTATAGGAAAAAATCACTATGAGGTATAATTTAAGATTAAATTAAAACGCTTCATACCTCACCTCATATCCAGTCTTCTAAGTAGACCGCAGTTTCAAAGCCTTGGCGTCTTCATCTTCAGTATTTTCTCATCGACTGATGCATGAGCAGCTACAAAAGAACAAAAAGAAATTTGGAAACAAGGATGAAAGAACATCTTAGAAATGTCAAAAATGGTGAAGTGGAAAAGTCAGCAGTAGCTGCTCATGCTGGATCTGAAAAATAACTAATTGAATCAAAAGTCAGTCTATTAAACAAATAGAAAAACAAGAAGAACTCACAGTTTGGGGAAAAAAATCCACATTAAAAAAAAACAAGAAAGAAAAACTTATGAACTTTGAAATTCCTGCAGATTCTGACTGGATCCAGAGTTTATCGGTCTACCAACAGAGGGAAGAAGAAGTAGTTGTTCTGATTGACATAACGTCAACTGACGAGAAAGTACTGAAGATGAAGCCACCAAGGTTTTGAACCCACGATCTACTTAGAAGAGTGGATATGAGGTGAGGTAAGAAGCATTTTAATTTAATCTATAAAAATTATAATTGGATGTGAGAGTAAGGTAAAGGGAGGATTTATACTTGGATGGGAAGGAAGCTTGAATTAGCTCAATGGTCAGAGCATCAGCACGTAAAGCTGAAGGTTCGGGATTCAATTCCCAGTTCAAGCAATAGTTTTTCTCTTTACCATAGTTTAGTTGTGTACATTAATTTACTTATTTCAATCATAGTAATAGCTTTAGCTTCTTAATATTAATTTAATTAATTATAATATAAAATTATAAAAACAAGTACATTTAAGTCCATCCCCTCAATTGATAAAGTATTATTTCACTGTATGCCTTTCGGGACTAGAAGAGGATACAAACTTACAAGATACCTGATTTTATAATGTGTATATAGTATTCAAATCTTATAAGCCCATTACACATGTAGGGCCATTATAATCTAATAATACAACAATCGTGCATGAAAACCATATAATTTGTTAATTTAAATATGTACCGGTAACAATCATTTATATTCTAAATTCAAAAATATTCAATGATAGTTAGGCTAGAAAGCCTTTATTTGATTTTCCATATGGGGGGATGCTTCTTCATTGGTCTAGAATTTTTATCCTGCGCTCATGCATAGTAAAATAGTCTTCCTTGGTATAAGCTAGAATCCAAATTAAACTACCATATTGAGCCTGCCATGTTCATGTTTTAAATAAATAAATATATTGAAAAAAAAAAACATTATATAATATGATTGGTTGCCAGAACAGATCTATATATTGAAACCATTTCTCAGAGATCCTGAACTTTGAGTACAAAATAGATTATTAAAACAAAAAGAGCTAATTGCAACCAACTTCAGGATTGCAATAATGTAAGACATATTATAGCTTATGCAAGTAAATAGATACCGTACTATAATTATAATATAGGAAAATATTGTATTGATGTTGGCTATAAATTGACTTTTAAATTTGAAATGCTCTTAACATGCAGACAAGATTATGTACTATTATAATATGCAAATTAGGTTTGATGATTAATTAGGATTTTAAATAGAAAATTATAGCCTATAATAACATTATTTTATTGAAATTAAATGTTTGATTTTTAAAAATAAAATGTTAACTCGTTAGATTTTTAACTAGATGTATGAATAATTATATTCAAGTTATAAATATTATTGATAAGTATTTGCTGTATAGAATCATAATTTTAACATAAAATAGTGTTAATAATTTAGGTCCTGGGTTCAAACCCCAGTTTGAGCATATCATTTTTCTCTTCAAATATTATAAATTTATTATATTTGAAGAGAAAAATTTTTGCCTAGACCGAGACACGAACCCAGGACCCTTGGCTTTCCGGGTCAAGTGCTCTACCAACTGAGCTACCGAGGCGAGTTGCGATTTAGATACAAATTTTTCTCTTATATACGTTATAATTCCCTCGCGCCAAATGCTTGAAACCGTAGCTTCTATCTTTGCAAATGGCGGCTTCTTAGTTAAGAAGACATTTATTGGGAATTTAACACTACTTTATAAAGCCAGTAGGGCTTCTATTGACTATTTTATTATTAATTTAACACTTCTCATTGAAGGATAAATTATATTTGAAGAGAAAAATTTTCGCCTAGACCGAATTTATTATTTAGCAGGTTTCACAATATCTTTGTGCACCCAGTTAATCTACTGTCATTCTCCTCCACATCTTTCTGTCATTCCAATCTCCATTGTCCAATCCTTTTTCCCCCATGCTGCTCAAAACACAATCAATCCACAATATTTTTGGCCGCCCTCTTCTTTTTCTACCAGGTGGCATCCATTCTAGTATTCTACTTGGAAATCTATCTTCTGTCATTCTTTTTACATGATCATCATCATCACTCCAGGGATTAGGCAATTGCCTGTTCCAACTTCATAATGCATCAGCCCAACGTCTTCTAGGTCTTCCAACATCACGTCTTCCTCTTGCTTGATAATTTCTTGCTAACAATGAATATCTCTCCTTACTCATTCCATCCATGTGATCAATCCATTTCTGTCTGTAATTCGTGACTTTATCCAATAAAGGCTGTACTTTCAATTCTTCTCTTATATCCTCATTTCTTATTCTATCAAGTCTTGTACATCCTTTTACTTGTCTTAGGAACCTCATCTCCGCCGTCTGTATTCTATCCTTCTGTTTTTTCACTGGAGCCCAAGTTTCACATCCATACAATATTGTGGGAACCGCCATAACATTTATACATTTTTATCTTGGTTTCTTTTCTAATTTAATTTTTGAATGTTCTCTGTATTGTTCCACACACCATCTGTAATTTATTTATTTTGGAGTCAATATCTCTTTCCACATTGTAGCCAACATCACAGCCCAAATATTTGAAACTAGACACCTGTTCTATACTTTGATTTTCTAAAATAATTTTGGATCTCACTGGATCTCTTCCTCTAAAAGCCATGATCTTCGTTTTCCTTACAGAAATCTTTAGATCGTATAATTTACATATTTCATTTTATGCATGCATTGATTTCTGTAAGTCGTCTTCATTTTTCTGTATTATGATTACATCGTCAGCAAATAGAAGATTATTTATGCACACTTTATTATCCATTCTTATTCCTGGATTCACTAAAACTTTCCATTTATTTAAAATATCGTCTATATATATTACATGATCATACCATTTTAATTATTTGCTTGTTTTTATTTTATGAAATCCACAATTGAAGTTTAAACCTTCATCTTTTGTTTAATTACGCTGTTTCTTATTTTATCTCTTCTAAAATTACAGTTGGATGCCTCCAAAAGTCTATTTCTGCAGAATTTAATTTACTTATTGTTCTAGATTTTAATTCCCATCTTTCTGCACTGTATGTCATTGTACTCATCATTATTGTATTAAAAATTTTATTTTAGTTTTAGAACTTATATTCTGATCCTATTTAATTTTGATATTGCAGATTTACCCTCATTTATCCTCTCATTAATTTCAGCACCATACTTCCATCTGCACTAATGTTTGTCCCCAAACATGCATATTTGTCACATGTTTGTATTTTTCCACGTCCATCTTCTAAACCCAGATCTTTTAATTTATCTCCTATTACCATATACCTCATTTTGTCCAAATTTATCTTTAATCTCCATTTTTCTTATCCTCCTTCAGTTTTCTTGCCATGTACTCTAAAATAAAATAAAGTTAAAATGTACCTTCTTAGGTCAGAGCCATCATTCTCAACTTATTTTATTTTATTAGTATTGATGTATCTAGCCCGACTGTCACTACCCACGACCATGACATTATTCGATACAACGATATCTCCAATCATAACATACGGCATAGACATTATATGGGAGAAACTGTCACTTAGCGATCTCGAAAGGATAGAGAAGGTTAAGGCACGTTTCCTTAAAGTGGTTCTAAGGGTGGGGAAAACAACCCCGTCGAGACTTGTATATGAACTTGCAAGAGAGTCGTTCTATGCAGAAGATCTGAGGATGAAACACCTTCTACCTACTACCGGCCCCTACACAGAACTCGTACACCGAAGCAAATTGAAGAAGAGGGAGATAGACCTTGATTTCTATGCTACGGGAGCCATGATAGAGAGGAATTGGACAAAAGCTAATCAGGACCAGCGACATGTTGTGACACGTTATGCAGTGCACGGTTTTCATCACAAAGTGTGTGAAAACAAGAAGTACCACGACCCAAATGAAAAATGTATATGTGCTTTGTGTTGTCACAGATGCAAACGGTACCACATACAGAAGTGCCAAAGAACACAAAAACACTGAACGAATATAGCAAAGATTAAATATAATCAATGCCCACTCGGGCGAACCTTTTACTTATTATTAGTATTGATGTACTCTAAATCTTCATAATCTTCTGCCATCGGTAGCTAATCATCAGCAAATACCAACAAATAAACTGTTTATTCTTCTACCTTTCTGGTATTTCATTCTTAGGTTTTTTAGTGTTGTACAGTTTTCTCAAACAAACAGGAAATTAGCTTGATGCATCAACCCCCAACCTAGAGGTCCAGGGTTTTATTTTGGCATCTCTTCCCCTACAAAGATTGCTTTTACTACAGCTTACGAGACTATCTTCGGATACAGACATTAAGCATGATGGTCCCTTGGTGATTTTTGACAGGAGTAGGCTACATGCCGGCACCAAGTTTCACCATCTCCCTTCCATTAATCATCATCCCTCATAGAACATGCCTTACACTACTCAAACAAATAACATACATTCATCTTATAATACTCCTCTCTGCACATAATACAATAATACATTTATATAAAGTGGTGCATAAATTATAAATAGACCCTCTATCTGCCTAATGCGACCTGAAACAGTGGGTGGCACACCTGCTCCGGTTGTATCACTTTGATTCAGAGTCTGAAATAAACTGTAGTAAGCCTGCAGACAGCCTACGTTCTAGATATTCTATTTCTTTTGTGAGAGACGAAGAACAGGTGAATTGATAAAATTACATAACAGTGAGCTACGTGATCTTTATGGGGAACCAAATGTTAATAAGAGTAGTTAAGTCTCATAGATTACATTGGCCAATACATGTAACACAATGAGAAATGAAATATTTGAGTATGGAATTTCTTGTAGGAAAGTGCCCAGTAGGGTAGGCTAAGAATAAGATGGTATATTAACATTAAGCATGACTTGAAGGACGTGAATTATAGAGGAAATAATTGGGAAATATTAGCTCAGAATAGGCATGTATCAAGTGCTTATATCTGTATGGCCCTGAACCTCCAGGTTCTATAATGTAAGTGAATTGTAATTAAAGTTAACTATATTATGTCTGTAAGAGATCCATAAGGAATCACAGAGTGTACTTAGTCCACTGTTGCTGTGGAGTATTTAAGAAAAGAGGATAATCCCACTTTGATTTTACAGAGAAAGAAATCTATGTATTCCTCTTATAGAAAAGACAGAATGTGAATAAAAGATTTTTCTTTATTCTCAATAAGAGGATTTTGATGCTTATAAACAGAATAAAAGGGGATGTATTTTGTGAAAAAGTGTAAAAAATAAACTCCTACTGGTGAAGACTATAGAAAACAGCTGTGTCTTTTACAAAAGAGAGATGTTTAGGAGATTATAATATTATATAGAGGAAGTTGCATTAAGATACTGGGGAACTGCTAAGTATGTCAAAGGTCAGTTTAAATCTCAGGATGCATATTAGATTTATTTGAACATGAACATATTTCAATTTGTCCACCGTGATAGCATGCATGCTTTGTAACTGACAGAGTTGGAAATTTTAATTCTACAATTTTCATATTGGGGTTAGGAGGAGTGGTAGTACTGCATATCATTTTTAATTGTTAGATTGTGCTGCCTGGATTAAATTTAAAACCATTACATATGTTGAGAAGGTATGTGGTATTGGTTCCAAATTCACAGGTTCAAATCTGGCCAGAGTCAATGGATTTTAAGGGTTTAAACATCATCATCAGTTGCAATCATGGATTAGGCCATTGGCCTGTTCTGCTTCAGGATAGAAATTGATCCCTCGATCTCTTCTTAGGTCTTCCTGGATTTCTTTGCCCTGTGGGTCTGTAGTTCAATAGCTGCAGAGGTAGTCTATTGTTTGGCATTCTAAGAAGGTGTTCATGCCAATTATTTTGGTATATTTAAATGGTTTCAGTTATTGGGTTTAAACATTCTAAACTTAATTGTTTATATTTACAGCACATAAAAGGATCTCAAACCTGAATTAATAATTATTTATTTTACGTGATGAAGTAAAACGATAAAGTCTTCTGAAATAGATCTCTGAGAAAAAATTCAGCCCTTTTATGCCCAAATTTGAATTGCAATACTAATTACCTGATTTATTAAAGAGTATCATTATGTAAAATGTTGACCGTGGTGGTCTAGTGATATGTTCCTTGCGTCTAATCACGGGTTCAAACCCAACTGGGGTAGATGGATTTTTATGATGGAAAAATCCATGAGCTGTTGGTCCCGAGTCTGAAGATTTTCAGGTTTGTAAAAGAACTTCAAGCCTTAATAGAAAGGCCTCTGTGCAAAATTTAACCGACCTTCATATATCCAAGTAATACCTTAGTTACCTACTAGATGTCTCATTGAGTCCGATGTGTTAACCTTGTGTCACACATTGACATCTATAGGTAAATTAAAGTAAAGTAATCCCACTACAGGCCTCAGGAGGCCCTTGGAGTAGTGGGAGATTAAGGCTCCCACTTTTTCTGGACAATCAGCACTAGATGTCAGCCCAGAACAAGTATCTGGTACTCATTTCTGTTAGAGGATGAGTCGACCCCAGGACCATAGTGCCGCCAGAAGGTTTGGGTCGGTTTAAAAATCCTGACCCCACCGGGACTTGAACCCTCGACCTTCCGGATTGTAGTGCAGTGCCATAACCACTATGCTATGGCGTGCAAGCATAACTAAATTAACTTGGTTAAGAAATTCCTGCTGAGAAACACCCATATCTCGACAAGGGACAAATGGGTATATACATACAGTTTGTAATATACTAATTAAATTATCAATTTTATTATTATATGAACAGTGCTTGAGGTGAGATGAAGAAGGAACTGGAATGGTGTCAGCTTATTGAGCGTATATAATAGTCCTATGCTAATAATTTGCTCAAAATACATATATTGTTTAATGTATTTTTTAAATTTTTAATTTACTGTCTTTTTTTATTTTCCCTGTATGTCTGACATAAAAATACAAAATTCTGAGAATGTACATACAAAAAGAACCCTCCTTCCTCTTTGGCTTCACGGTTCTTTGAGTCTAGTCTTTGGGGTTTCCTGAGCAATCTGATTTAGTTATGCTTATTTCCATGCACATGTGAGTGACATGCGGTCAGCATGAAGCCTCAAATGAGACATCTATACTAATTCCAACAAGTTCTGTAAACAAATTTGCATAAGGTATTAATCCATCTATTTATATTGAATGAATACTGACACTTATACTGAATCAGTGAAAAAAAAGAAAAAGATTTTCTTTTAAATTTGCCTGGAAAATTTGATATTTTCATTCTGCTTTAAATTTTTTTATTCCAATTTCTCTTAGTATTCTATTTATACAAACAGTATTTACTCTTATATAAAAAAAAGTATATAATAATTTACCATCTACAGTAAAAAATTACACTAGTTTTTTTAGTATTTATCTTATTATAAATTATTTAGTTTATTTTATTGAATGGGAAGTTGTAACAGTTAATTCAAATAGTATTATAATATTAAATTAATATTGGGAAGCTAAAGCTATTACTATGATAGAAATAAGTAAATTAATAAACAATTAAATTATTGTAACTCAATGGTAAAGAGAAAAATTTTTGCCTGAACCGGGAATCGAACCCCGAACCTTTAGCTTTCCGTGCTAATGCTCAGACCACTGAGCTAATCCAGGCTTCATTCCCATCCAAGCAAGAATCCTTCCTTTACCTTTACTCTACTGGCCCCACATTCAATTGCAATGAATCATCATTCACAAATACACAATGAATGGCTTCTACCTGAAGAAGACATGAAGGGACTCCACACAGCTATAGCATTATTTATTAAATTAATATTGAGAAGCTAAAGCTATTACTATGATAGAAATAAGTAAATTAATAAACACAATTAAATTATTGTAACTCAATAGTAAAGAGAAAAATTTTTGCCTGAACCGGGAATCGAACCCCGAACCTTTAGTTTTCCATGCTAATGCTCAGACCACTGAGCAAGAATCCTTGCTTGGATGGGAATGAAGCCTGAATTAGCTCAGTGGTCTGAGCATTAGCACGGAAACCTAAAGGTTTGGGGTTCGATTCCCAGTTCAGGCAAAAAATTTTCTCTTTACCATTGAGTTAGTATTATAATAACTTTTTTATTTGGTTGAATATCATCAATATTTATGGGTTTTTTTTAATTTTTATCATTTTATTATTATTCTTTATTACATCTTTCATTCACTAAATAATATTTTAAAATACCACATGAGTTTTCATCTCTTTGGACAATTAACTTCCATCACACGAATTATCAACAAGATCAAAACTCATGTATTGTTGCCCTTGTTCATTGAAAGTAGGGCAATGGTATAAATACAGTAGTGGTGTTCTGAAAAGCCATTAGATGTATACATGTTTCACTTCCTAGTAATCACTTTTTATTCACTAAATTTCAATTTTAGAAGAATTGAAATTAAAATATAGAATATTTTTTTGTAAGAGAAAAATGTTTGCTTGTACCAGGATTTAATCCCAAGATCTCTTAGTTTTATGTACTAGCAGTTCAAGTGGTCGTGAATAAGCAAAAGTTAAAAATTCTCTAATCAAATTGTTAGAAAATAATACTATGAATTTTTAGCAAATTCCAAAGAATTGAACCTATTGATGTTGTTCTCAAGAGAAGATTTTTTTTTAATTTTCACGGATCACCACTGATCATATCTAGTAGATACCCTAACTGACCATGACCAAGATTTATAGATATATGTGTGTCCATTAATGCACTAGCAGCACCAATTTCTGTTTTATCAGAAACAAACTTGTATATATCATTATTAAATTTAAAAAAGTAAGATTGATTCATTAACTAGCAATATTGGACCATTAGGTAAAGGAGTTCACCTGAAACAAAAATTTAAAAATCACTCTAGCAGTTGCAATTTTCAATATTTCACAACAAAACTTATATATTATTAAAATAAAAATATTAAAATTCCATAAATCAGCAAAATCCGACCATTAGAAGTGGGGGTTTACCTGAAATCTGAAATAAAAAATGTACTCTAGCAACCACCATGTTTATCTCATCGCAATGTATACCATAAAATTAAATTAACCCTTAAATTGGCAGTGTACCATAAGATACTTGATTTAATTTAATTTATTTGATATTTTTAATAAAATAATAAAAAATGAATCAGTAGATATTATTTGGTGTCAAATTATACAACATGCAAATAGGTAATAACTTACAATTATACATGATTTGTTTACACTGTAGTCTGACACTTTTAAATAAGTTGGTATCATAAAAGTAGTTTTTCCAATTTAACAAAAGAAACAAAATTTGACTTGCTGAGGAATTTGCTGAATTTACACAGTTCCTGCATAACAAAGTTTTTTTTATTAAAAGCTTGAATTGGAAATATGCAGCTTACCTCATATTTTGTTTCCTCACCTGGAACATGTTTCAGTGAAGCATCATCAGTAGGGCTCGGAAGTTGAGGACCTATAAAAGACCTTTAAAAAGACCAAAAGATATCCTAAAAAAAGACCTAAAACTGAAAAAAAAAAAATGTGAAACGTCGTATAAAAAGTACAAAATTCTAGTGAAATGCAACATACATTGCAAAAAACAATATTGACTGAAAATGTGTTTTCTTTCATACTATTTTTTTGTTTAATTCAACGTGGTTTTATAAAGGAATCCTGTGTTCATTAAAAAGAAAGTTATTGGAGAATTTATAATGAACAATTTTTCCCACCTAAAATGAATTCAGCAAACCTGCAATGGATATCAGACAGTTAGTAGTCTGATTAAAAATAACATGACACTTTATGAGGATTCAATAGTTTCTTGTATAAAAAAGTGTTTGCAATGTGGATAGTCTTTAGAAAGTAAAAACTAGATAGTGTTTTTAAAAGATTTTGGAATTGAGACTACACTCTGCATATGGTATAAATGTAGTCAAAAGAAGGCAAAATTGTAAAAAAAAAAGTTATCAGAACCTAAAGAAAAATAAAAAGGACAAATAAAACACCATTTTCTGGCCAACAATGACCTAAAATGTATATATACATATATTAAGTTGGCCTCGTCTTCAGATATAAAATGAAAAAAATTATTTTTCCTCAACTTCCGAGCCCTAATCATCACCATTCTCAAATCAAAATATTAGGTGAGATGTATATTTCAAATTGAAGCTCCAAATACTAATTCACTGACACTATTAAACCCAGAGGCCACACAAACATAAGTCCTCCATATATTTTCCTATTGTGAGCTATTATTTTCCATTCATTCCCTGTATAATTCACCCCCTTTAAATCATAGTTAATGTTTTTCTCCCATATTGTTTTTCTGCCTACTGGGCACTTTCCTTCTGTTTTAGTACAACTTTCCATTTCACTGTTTCATTCTTCATCTGTGCTATAAACCCTGACTATTGCAGTCTACGCGACTTAACTTTTCTTATTATATCTGGTTAACAATAAAGATGTCCACCGCTGTGGTCTCAAGGTAGCGTGCTGCCTTGTCACACAGTGGGCCTGGGTTCGATCCCCGGTCGGGGCAGTTTTTCTGGGTGAGATTTTTATCGGGATTTTTCCTCACCTGTAAGACAAATGTCAGGAAAACTTTAAGGCCCAAACGGTCCCCGAAATCATATGACCTTCATCATCTTCATCATCTTTCACCAGTGTGAAAAGCAACGGGAAGCTACCACACCTACAATTCCCTAGTAAAGCTGCAAGCATAGCATGAAAATGCTATGATTGCAGTGAAGGACCTGCCTTCAGGCAGAATTATTATGGATGGAACAATAAAGATCTTGTCTTCTTAATGTAGAAGCCATTCATTGTGCATTTGAATGGTAATGTATTGCATTTGAATGTGGGACCAAGAGAGTAAGGTAAAGGGAGTATTTATGCTTGGATGGGAATGAAGCCTGAATTAGTTCAGTGGTCAGAGCATCAGCACGGAAAGCTGAAGGTTCAGGGTTCGATTTCCGGTTTATTTGTGAATGATGATTCATTGCATTTGAATGTGGGACCAAGAGAGTAAGGTAAAGGGAGTATTTATGCTTGGATGGAAATGAAGCCTGAATTAGTTCAGTGGTCAGAGCATCAGGACGGAAAGCTGAAGGTTCAGGGTTCGATTTCCAGTTCATTTGTAAATGATGATTTATTGCATTTGAATGTGGGACAAAGAGAGTAAGGTAAAGGGAGTATTTATGCTTTGATGGGAATGAAACCTGAATTAGCTCAGTGGTCAGAGCATCAGCATGGAAAGCTGAAGGTTCAGGGTTCGATTTCCGGTTCAGGCAAAAAAAATTCTCTTTACCATTGATTACAATAATTTAGTTGTGTACATTAACTTACTTATTTCAATCATAGTAACAGCTTTAGCTTCTTAATATTAATTTTATAAAGATCTTGTAGCTAACTTACGTAGTTTTCTCCATTCACCTGTCACTTTATTTCTCTTCGATTCAAAAATGTTCCTAGGCATTTTAGCCTAAAATACTATTAATCTTTTCTCCTCTGTTAAAATTAGAAACTATGTGTTGCTTTGATAGTATCATTATTTAAGTCTAGCCTTAGCCTCCTTCATGACAGCCGGCCATCAGTTTCCATCTTTTTAAACAATCTTCTAACATTCCATGTAGCCAAATGCCAATCTAGTTTACATTTATGTGTCTTATATTTCTTTTGCCATGTCGTCTTCCATGATGTTCATTTCTGGAGTTCTCAACATTTAAGATTTTTACAAAAGTGGAATCATCAGCCCCAATTTTAACCCCCAACCTGGAGGACCATGGATACTTCTGTTAGGGTTACCATATCATAGTCAAAAAAGTATCTTTTTTTAGGCAAGACACTCGCCCTCAACCTTCCTCTTAATGGAGACAGGATTAATTGGTCATGTAACAGAAAAATTGCAACTGTACCCATTACTTAGAATAAAGTGATTGCATCTATTCAGCATTATTACAATCCTCAAGGCTAAAAACCAACCATTCACCACCCTCCTTTATCTGGGCAGCAGCTGAAGAGATCTGGACACTCCAATAAGCGCCCAATTCCCTCCACAAGCAGACCTTTTGATATAGTATAAATGAAAGAATTGTAATTTTATATTCTTCCAGTTATAGTATGTATATGCAAAACATGGTCTCTTCTTTAAGAGAAGAGAAATGATTACAAATATTCTAAATAAATAAGTTTTTAAATATTCAAGTGTTCATGGCCAGAGTCACAATGTTGAAAGAAATTCTTCTGGACCATAACCAAGTATATAAATGTAAAAATGTTGAAATATTATTAAAATATTTGGATAATAGGATGCTTGGGTAAGATAAGAAAGATTACCAAAATTGCATTGTTATAAATTTAAAAAAGATTGTAACATAATTGGAAGTAAGACATTAAAAAAAATTAATATAATAAATTTGGGAATTTTTACATTATGAGGTTTTCTTAATAAGAATCAAATGAATTGTGAATTCTTCTTACTTCATACATCTATGTTTCTTTTTTTTAAATAAATCGTGAATTCTTCTCACCTCATACATCTGTTTTTTTAAATAAAAATACATAGATGTATGAGGTAAGAAGAATTCACAATTCATCAGTGGCAGAGCGTCCATGTTAGTACAGTTAGCCCGGTTAACACTTTCAAAAGTTAGAATTAAACTCTTTGATATTTAATTAAAACAAAAGTAATACCAGAACTAGATACAACAATGCATTGATAGTAGTCTAAATGTTGTAAACAATAGTAACTTAATAATATATATTGTATGCGTTGTGTATATACTGTAGCATTTCAATACAATACCATGTGCTTCAACATTTTAAATGCCCATACTGTTAGCCGATTTCCCGAGGCTAACATGGAAGATGACTGTGAGAGTATGTTGCGCAGGCTTATTCAAGCTCATCGGTAGTACATCCTGCTGCATTTCAAGCTGAGCCCAGGGCTGTAACTGACCTGTTAGCACTCTAGAAGCGGCTAACAGCGAGGTTTCAGTTGCTCCGAGTCCTATGTAAACGTAGTGCTTCTGAACATATCAAATACAATAATTAAACCACTAAAATAAACATTATCATGGGAGAGGAATGTGCTTGAGTTACTGAAGACTTGTTAAGTCATCACTTTTCCTGCCGAAGCTTTGTAGAAAAGAAAAAAAAGTTATAAACCAACTCCTTATTTAAATATCATTATAAGTCAAACAAAAACAAAACTGCATCGTTTAACGAAGGACATGAAGGTTGGTATGAACATGACGTATGGCTGCAGGAAGTCATGACCCCTGTTAGCGCTGCCTTCTATTTTCAACGGAGAAAAATGTTTGGACAACAAAGGGGGTTTCTGATGTAAATAGTTTTCATGCGCTGAAAAAGTCATGAACACGTTAACTGTGAAATAGTGCTAAATAATTTTGGAAACACTAGAATTGAAGAGTCCCGAAGCCGGGCTATCAAAATGAAGTTAATATGGATAAACATAATGAAACGTTAAAGCAAACAAGTACATTGTTAGCTGCGTGTTTCTTAGCCGAACAAGAGCTGCCATTTAGAAAACTCTGAATCTAACAAAAGAGGTAGGGCCTAATTATATTGAATTATTCACCATAGATGAAAAATTAAGAAACAATTTGGAAATTTCTACTGTGTTCATTGTCACATCAGACGATGTTAAAAAGACTTAATATGTTCTATATCCACTACTTTATTCAATAAAATGAAACAAGAGACCTCACTCTTAGTATCTTTCCGAGGCTACCGATGATAGAGCTCACTTGATAAGCTCTAGAAACCAGCTGGTCATGGAGACGAACATCTGTGTTTTAAAATCATGCAGTTATATATTTAATTAACTATTAATATATCCAATTATCTCCTTCCATTTCCTAAACCATATACCTATAGTAGTTTATTATATTTGATACTCCAAACATTGCATGTCATTCTTTTTAGAAGTTAATTTACTTATTAGAAATAATATAATACACACAATATTATATCCATAAAACAGGGGCTAACACTTGTCGAAATTCCACGCTCTGCCACTGCGATTCATTTGATTCTTATTAAAAAATATATTGAGAAAAATATAATTTTGGAATATATTAAACAGTACCAACTAAATTGGAAACACCATCTTGAAAGATTGAGTTCAAATCGGATCCCCAAAGCTGTTTATAATTATATACCAAGAGGACGAAGATCACTGGGCCGTCCTATGAAACGCTGGAGGGAAAATTTTCTATAGGATAGTAACAGGCCTTGGCCTAATACTTGGAAGGAAGAAGAAGAAGAAGAAAAATATAACTAAATGGGGAAAATGAAATTTTAGTGATAGAAGACATGTCAAAAATTAATCTTCTAAATAGAGAATATTTATTTATAGCTTGTATTATAAATGCAAGTAACACAAAGAAATCATAATACAAGCATAAAAAGTAGATAGAATTAAAATATTTCATTTTTCCATTATGTTACTTCCCACTTTAATTTTGATTAAAAATATTTTTTTTTATTTAAAATTTTACTTATAAGATAGAAACTCAAAAGTAACTTTTGTAAAACATCACAGGATAGTGGATGGAAAATTTCAGAGTTGAGCATTTTAAGACATGATTTGTAATAAAGAAGTTAACAAAGGAATAAAGGTTCGCTGACATGCGTAAATCTTTCTTCTACACGTGAGAAGGTGTAAAGTAGGGGGGACTTCTTGGAATAAGAGGAAATTCAATCTCATATATCAGTATTCAGTGCTATCCAGTCAGCATATCTTCTTAGATTTATTTCTGTACACGTGAATGTTTTTCCTTTCAATGTTTCTCAAGTGTATTATTCATATTATAAGAACATAATTCTTAGTGATCAAATATTGAAAAAAATTGAGATAAATCTTTTCAGTTTAAGTTAGTGATTATCATGATAACAAAAGTTGTTATATCTTGGTACTTTTGCTTATTTATCCATTGGTCAGTGAATGTTTATACAGTTTATGATCTTCTTATCTTTCTGACTCAGTTTCCATCAAGAGCCGAAGGAGTTACAATACTCATCTTGCAAGATACATCTCTTAAGAATCCAGGAATCGATGAGAAAGAAAATTATGAAGCAGACAGGTGTAAATTTGATTGTCTCTCCAGACTTCAAACAAAAAATTGTCCTATTTGGTGTTTTAAAAATAAAGGGCCATGTCAGGTGTTGAAACATAGTGGAGGTAAATGTATACAAAATGAAAATTTAGAAATGTCCATATATTCAGTTCCTATTCATATTAAATTCCCAAAATTAAAAAGTATATTTCTAAATTTGAAGAGGCTAATTACTGGGATAAAAGTAGCATTTTGAATTCTGGCTTTGAAAAGAATCATT